>JABUQX010113256.1:0-7500 GCA_015478945.1 Trachelipus rathkii
AAAAGAGAGAGATAGTTAATAAATGCCGGCGATAGTTGAAAGAGTCAGAAGGACTATAAAAGAAAGATAATGAAAGGTATTTCCACGAGATGAATACATTTAAATATTTCGAATATACTACAAGACCTGGCTTACTCCTATAATCGATCTTAAATCATAGAACACTTAAGAATACACCCTGTAAGAGATGGTGAAGGGCAAAACCTTCTGTACCTATCAACACAATGGGAAAAATAAAAGATAACACAGGTGTTAAAGCTGGAGATTATATGTGAGAGTATCCAGGAACTGAATGAAAATTTCAAGAAAGGTATGAAGCTTTGGAATTGGTCGCGTAGAGAAGTTTTTTTAAAGTAGATACATGCAAGAATCCCGGAGAGACAGGTTAAAATTATTACTATTGAGGATTTAGATCGCTGAAAAAATTAAAGGAGGGTTCTATAAACATGAATACGAAATACGGTTTGACACTAAGAGTGCACGAGTATAAAAAATAGAAAAATAACTGGATTAAAGGGAAGTAAAAAAAAACAAGTATCTTGTCAAAACTGGTAGTTACCCAGTGAAGTTTATAGGCTTAGTAAAGTGCTAGTGAATATAAGACAACATTGATGCATTTACTTTGTTACATGGAGAGTGAAGATCTATTTCTATTTAACGTTTGCCGTCATCGGCTTTCTATGGACTTATATCCGGAAATAAAATATCAGAGCTTTACTAGCAGAGTTATTGAGTCCGATAAAACTCGAAAGAGAAGATGTTATGAAAGTAGGGTGTTATGTAATGATATCATGCGCGTATCGATGAATATGCCTGATTCAGATATGGTGTTCTGTAATATTTAGAAGTGTTTGACGAATGTTAAAAACGTATTAAAATTAACACAGATAGAAAGTTATGAGAGCCGATAGAGAATATTTCTTTGAAAGATATTTTGTAAACCGTGGTTTCTATAAATCGGTTACCGATGTGTTCCTAGACTTAAACAAACAATTTGAAGCAAGTCAGTTATGTAATGATTTAGTGTTTCTTGTTAATAAAGCTGAACGATATAGAAGTTTATTTATTTTTCCATTCTTCAGCCTAGTTTCGTAAATGTAATTACTTACGTGATGACACAATATTGAGAAAATTAACGATATCAAAGCGCCTCTAAATGAATTAATACGTTATATTCCCACTATGGAAGAGTATATAGATAAGGTTGTAGCAAAAAGCAACACAGATGATTCATACATTTTTGGTATGCGATCTTTCGAAGATGTTACTAAACGATCCCGGCTGTAGCATATGTTTAACAGTGATATTGTAGAACCCGTATGTTACAAAACACCAAGGTGCAGTTACGAGGGAAACATTTTTTCCTAAAGATGAGAGTTATAAAAGTTTCCTAGTGTACACTATATACCTATGAATATATGCAAACAATTTTAGAACCCGTTAGAGTGTATATAACGAAGATGTCGAAGGGAACGCCTTACCATTCACACATGGTAGCAGCTTGTGTGTAAAGTGCATATACGGCAAGAAAGCTCGATAGTATAAAAAGTCTAACTTCGTAAATAAAGTATCTGCGAAAGACAATAATCATGTCTAACCGCGAATCTTTCTTTTTAATCGCTACCGTTCGCTCGGCCTTCTATAGATCTACATCCCTGTGTAAAGTACATATACGACTCCGATAGTATATATTGAACCCTATAACTTTCGAGCGAGAAATGTTTGAAGCCGGATTAAGTGAAATATATTCTTGATGCCAGTATTGACGAATGTACCCTTAACCGAGGTGCTTCATAATTTATAGAGAGCGTTGATTTTGCAAAAAAAAAAACTACTATTGAACTGCGTAAGTCACTGATAGTTTAATGTGCAGAACGTAATGGTATCGAATATTACATGAAAAGGTTTACTATAAAGCGAGGGTTATACAAGTCTCTCTTGGACATACTTAGACACTTTAATAACCGATTCATAGTAAGTCGAATATGTCAAGACCTGATATTTCGCACTAATAAACCCAAGGGGGAGATAATGGAGCTGGTGTCTTTAAGATGCTTGGCATGGTGCAAATTTAACGACGATTAAACATTTCCATTATAAATCCAGCTATACATGGTGGCGTAGGGTGTTTCGTCTTACAGATATACCCTTCTGAAGATTGAGGTGAGACCATAACCACGATGCCTAGCTTTTATACGCTTGTATTTCATTATCTACCCTCACTATTGACGATACAATAGCATCTTGAAAAACAACTTTTGGTAATTCAATACATTTTATGTAATCCCTGTCGAATTGTTTACAGGAGATCCTGGTATGGCCTATGTTTGTACAGATATTATAGACCATCAGTATGTGGGGAATACTAAAGCCTCTTTGTTAAGAGTGGTTCATTTTCCTAAAGGTAATAGAGTTATAACATTCTCTAATGTTCACATACTTACTTTGAGTAAGACCCACGAGTTCGATTCGTATTTATATAAGAGACGTAGAAGAAATCATACCCATTCACAATTGGGACAGCAGTGTGTAAAGTACACATAAGAAGGAAGCTCCGTTAAATAATAATAATAAATAATAGAAAGAGAAAGTCTGCAGGATTCAAGAATGCAGAGGATATGTTTAGGTGATTTTTTGCTTCGTTCGCTGCTCCGACGTGGCTATCCCTTTGTTTAATCAGGAGATAAATACCTCGCAAAAAGACGTAGATGGCATAGATCTTTCCAGGATATTATGGGGGGTGTCGACCCTCGAACAGCTGTAAAAACGTCGACTGGCCGATGCTTCTGATGAAAGTTAGATTGATGTAAAACGAAAAACTACGGCGTAAGATGACTGGTCAAGGTGTAGGTGGGCGTAAAAAACCTGTAAAGAGGAATAGGAAAGGACCACTAAAGAAAAAGTGTATTGATGTGTTTGCCATTTAATAACGATGATAAGTGGGTAACATTTTTTTTACATAATATGAAACCTGTAACTATTTCGTATATAAGGAATGTTAAACCAAAATCTCTCCTCATTGTACGTCAATCGATTGTACCAGCACGATGCATTCCTCCATCCTAGCCCAGACCTGTTTGTAAGAGTGAATGGATCTCTTTAGTCGTGAACCCTACACAGATCCAAGTGTGAGTGAATTCAATTTTATTAGTATTAACCCCGTTCACTGCATCCAAATAAGAATGTACCTCTCGAATTCAATTCCTGGCACTTCTGACCATTTCATTGAAATGTGTTTTTATATCTGAAGACTAAGTTAGTAAACGAAGATGGTTCAGATCTCACAGGAACCGATCACATAGTGTCCACCGAGACAAATTTCCTGTATACATGTTTCAATCAACTTGGTGTTTTTAAATGAAACATCTCTAGGAGCATCAGCTGCAAGTTACCCTAAATCGAAGTTATATGGAAACTTTACTAAATTATTCTCAAGATGCGAAGGAGTCTCATCTGCAATCATCTGGATATTACAATTTAAAAGATGTAGAGAACCACAGGACCCATGCTGGTAAATCTAAAAATAACACCTATGAATATTATGGACGGGTAAATGGTGATATATTCTCTCGGGAAAGACTTATTCTACATCATTGGACACCTGCATCAGGTTAACTAGATTTACACCTCAATTTGCTCGTAATGTTGAAAGCAATGTTTTAGCCACAACTACTGCACCAAAGCCTATCTTTAAATTACTGGATGCTTATCTTTATATACGTAAAGTGAAATTATCTCCCATTAAACATATGGAAATAGAGAAATCTCTTTTGACCGATACAGCAAAATATCCAATCAAGAGAATTGAGACTAAAAATTTTAACTTTACCCAAGGATTATCGAGTATTAATATACCTAACATCGTCAATGGTAGCTTACCTCAGAAGGTATAATAGGAATTTGTAGAACACGATGGTTTTATTCTGGAAACTAGGAAACTCTGCCCTTTAATTTACCCATTTCGGACTTAGAGGTATCAAGTTTGCACGATGAATTTCAACCAATACGGTCGTGGATTATGGATGATATACGAAAGACTCACGATTCTCATGTTGAGTCCTTTATACGATTTAATTCTGCCAATACTGTATCTGGCAGTGATAAACGTACAGGTGTTGATCTCAAAGAGTTATGCCTGAAAAGTAATTTTATATGCGTACGCCATCTGCATTGCTGATCTTTCCACTTGTAATGCTTTATCATCTCAATCTCCTAAGAAAAGGACGTTGGGTTGAGCTCTCAAATTTGGACAAAGTTTGAACAACCTCAATCTCAGTTCTAGTGTATTTGGAACATCCTCAAATCATCGAGATTGACAGAGTACGAAATATAATTTTGAATTATTAAAGATGAATGAAGAAGAAATATTAAATGCCTTTAGAAACGAAAGAAGATTTTTAGGTGTATTCGCCTGTAATGAACTCTCGGTTCTGTGAAATTGGAAACCGACTCTGGACTTATCTTCAACACTTCTCCCAGGGATGTTTCGAGCAATGGACACTGGATAACCGTGTATAAGAATAAAAATAATGTTGTATATTTCCTGTGACTCTCTACATTAGATTTTATGTTTTAGTAATCATTAATGTTAATCTTTTTTTAAAATAATAAATAATGTTCAATATTCGAAGACGTTATGTTTTCCTGTACAACCTATCAGATTAAATAAAGGTGGTGTAAACTGTATTTATTTCATGATATGTTTTTTAAAATAATGTTTCTTTTAATAAACTTTGTAAATATATTTTGATGCTAAAATTTATATGTTAACGATTATGTAGTTTGCACTTATGTAATAAATGCTTTAAATTGAAAACTTGTTTTCTTTTCCTGATTTTAACCAAGGAACTTATTTATACTAAAGAAAAATATGACTTGAATCAATAGATCAATAGATCACGGATGGGTAGGAGGTGGTGGGAGAGGACAGTTTGATTTACTGATTTACTGCTTTAGGGTATGTAAAACATAACAAATTTAATAAAAAAAAATGTGACTTGAATCAATAGATCAATAGATACACGGATCAATAGGAGGGTGGTGGGGGGAGGACAGTTTTGATTTACTGATTTACTGATTTACTTGCTTTAGGATATGTAAAACATAACAATTTTAATAAAAAATATGACTTGAATCAATTAGATCAATAGATCGATAGATCATAGATACGGATGGACAGAAGGGTGGTTGGATGGTGGGTTTGATTTACTGATTTAGGGTATGTAAAAACGTAAATGTTTACGTTATAAACATGAAAAGCATAAAAATTTATGCCAGGTGTTCGGTTGGACCGATCTCACACACACGGGAAAACGTTAGGCCTAATCTTCGCTCGGAATTGGAAGTGTCAAAAGGGAGTAAACCATACAAATTCGCGTCAATCCCTCGGGGGCAGCCACCCCTTAGAATCAACCTATCGACTTGAAAACTCGGCAGTAAACAGTTTAACTCCTAAATAGAATATATACAAAGTTTCATAACGATACATCAAACCGTTTTCGAGAAATCGGTGTCGGCTCCGAGATTCGGCCCTACTATCTGGTAAGCTTTGTGGTGTACACACAATTCTTGAATAGAGCTTCTGCCCGTGATTGGTGGTGATAAAACGGCAATATATATATATATATATATATATATATATATATATATATATATAATATATATATATATATATATAATATATATATATATATATATATAATATATATTATATATATGATATAATAAACTAATGCTATTTTTTAATTTCGCACCTTAATATGTATATAAATACACTCAACCCCTATTTTATTCACTTATGATAACTCAAAGTACATTTAATTTAAAACTTTTATTAAAAAATGACAGATTTTATTTATATATTCTCTTTGAATCATCTTAGCTTTCGTGGGGTATCCCTCCACATCTTTCAGGGACTTCCAAAGAGAGAATGAAGTTGTTGTAAACTGCGGATATTGTTAACTTTGTAGCGGTTGGTTCTGATATTCTGCGTTGTCATGTCGTTCCAATTTTTGTAAGATTCTTCTGCATGAGTTTGATAGTTTTAGGCTTTCGTTAATTGTTTCGTCTATAGCATAATTACCTCTGTCTCGGTTGAAGTTTTCTGTATTTTTTATTATATAAGCTTCGTAAAACTTTCTGTATTTGTGATTATTTATTGTTTGTATTTTCTGGTTATTTTCGATATTGATGGGATGGCTATTGTTAATTTGATGCATTACTAAGGGAGAGTTACTATTATAAGTGCGTATATCGTATTTGTGTTGATACATCTTTCTGCTGAAATCTATCGTTTCACCTATATATTTATGATTACATGATTTACATGGAATTGCGTAAATTGCTGCGTTACTATTATTGTTGATTTTGGGTTTTAATAATTTATTAAGGGTATTGTATTTTGTTATTATGTTTAGATTTTGGGTTTTGTAATTTATATCTGTATTGATTGTTAGGGTATATTTATGTTTATTAAAATCTTTGTAATATGTGTTTGTGTTTTTTTATTCGGTAGAGAAAAATGACGCGGATATATATATATATATATATATTATATATATATATATATATATATAAAAATAATAATTAAGAAACATATATTCTTTATAATTATTATTTATATATATATATATATATATATATATATATGGCCAGCATCCCGAAAAGTTCAGGCATGTAACTAGAAAACTATAACATATACACGAAAATAAATATCATTTTATTAATCAGGAAACATTTTTCGCAGAAATTAAAAAAAAAATTTAATTTATTCTAATATTTATTAATAACTCCATATTAATATTAGTAAAAAGTGCAGGCTCTGATTGACTTGAAAGACCTTGAAAGCTGCAGTCTCGAGAGAAAAGTTGCCAAATGTCGCTTTATAATATAATTGCAGAAAATATTATTTTTATCTTTTTATAATCGTCAACTAAAATATATAGTTTGACCGGAGGGACAGAAGGCGGGGGACGACGTCCCCCCCCGTCGTCCCCCCGGTAGGCCGAGAAACCGACTCTTCTCTATAAGTTCTTTTTTACCCGTCGGGTATTCTTTAGTGATAAAAGAAAAAAATTCAACATTTGCCAACTTTCCGTCTCACTCGGGAGTAAGCCGCATCTTCGATTTATCAAAAAACTGTAATTTTCATCAATTTTTAAACAAATTTTAATTTTATAAAAAGGCGTTATTTTTTTTTATTTTTTTTAACTTCAGATGGAAAACGTCTCCTGATAAATAAATGATATTTATTTTCGTGTACCCTGTTATAGTTTTTAGTTACATGCCTGGCCTTTTTCGGGATGCTGACCTATATATATATATATATATACTGTAATATATATATAGGCTTAATTCAATTTTTCGTCTGTAGTGAAATTATTTCTAAGTCGCTAGTGCGGGTAGTTTGAAGGTATTTTGTTTTTGGGGGGTAATTTGGCAGGGTAAATAACAATTAATAGAAAAAAGAATAAACTTTAGTAAGTTCCATATATATTATAT
>JABUQX010113256.1:10000-13893 GCA_015478945.1 Trachelipus rathkii
AATTTTATTAAAATTATCTACTAAAATTATTTGTATTTTTAAAATGCTTTTATAGCTAATATAGTTCTAAATTACAACAATTTTATTTATAATGACTTACTATTTTTCATTGTGCACTATGTGACATCAAAATGTTATTTAACTAGGTAAATTTTGGTAGTAGAACCATTTTTAAAATATATGGTAGAATAATTTCATCAAGGAAATGAGAAATTTAATATATTTTTATTTTTTTAATTAAATAAGAAATTGATTGAACTGTTGCTGATTTCTAGCCACAATCTGATTATATATGTTCGAGCTTTCTGCAAATTTCTTAGTTAATTTTATTACTGAAAAAAAAGTAATAATACAATTTTCTTTCAAGTGAGCTAAAAAAAATAGTATGAAACTCAAATTGATTGCTATTATTATATAGGTTTTGATTCCTTAGCCAATAAGGCAACCTATTTTTTTATTTTTTTATTTTGGAAAAATACTGTTGGTATAAATTATGATGCTAGTTTCTAAAACAAATACTGGGTAATTGTTTAGTTACGCTGTCAGCCGATAAATCGACATTTTTATCGATAATTGATGTTTTTACTATTTTCCCTCTCTTTATTGTTCTTTAAAAAACCAACAAACGTGCCACGTATATCTGTAGACCAAACCACACACACACAAACATATACTCGTTTATATATATATATATATATATATATATATATATATATATATATATATATATATATATATATATATATATATATATATATATATATAATATCATATATATATTTATATATACATATATAATCCTATATATATATATATATATATATATATATATATATATATATATATATTTATAAACATGGCTTAATGTTATATTTCGGCAGCACCAAAAAAAAAACAGTCCATTCGATATTTTATGGGAATGAACAATGTGATATTTTAAAAATAAATCGATTATTTGTAATAAATATCATAAGATAGAAATATTCACAAAACTCGCTAGTATTCGTTAGAAAGTTTTTAGTCGCCGGACGTGCTTAGCATACCTCTGAGTGTAAAGTTCAGAAATTAATGTCAGTGATATATTTGATATATGCCAAAACGATTGGAGTTTGCTATATTTCTTACAACATTTGAACTTAATTTTGCAAGAAAAGAGATGTGAGAAATGTTCAAAAGGATGTTCAGCAATAATAGTTGGGGAAAATTTTACATTTTACTGTAATGCCCATAGTCAGTAAAGGTTAGGGCTAGTTTTAGGGCACAGTGGATCAGTAAAGGTTGGGGCTAGTTTTACGGCACAGGGAATCAATAAAGGTTAGGGCTAGTTTTGCGGCACAGTGGATCAGTGAAGGTTAGGGCTAGTTTTACGGCACAGTGAATCAAAAAATGTTAGGGCTACTTGAAATCTACCAGTTAGGTTACTTAAGTTTTGCTAGGTCCATTAGAAGCAGCTGTCAAGTTTTTTTATGTTGGGATGGCTTGAGTTTTTTGATGTTGCCATAAGCAGGGTTTATTTATAATTAGGAAATCGTGAAACGTGAAGCAATTGAGGGGACAGAGGGATATTTCGCATTAATAATTTTATATATTTTTATATATATATATATATATATATATATATATATATATATATATATATATATATATATATATATATATATATATATATATGTTAAATAATAATGCATATTAATCGCAATTAGATGATGTAATATTTAACATCTAAAATATAAAAAGAACGAAGGATAGGACAGGCTGGACCGGTGATGTCGCCGTGACGGGAGCTCAGTTGCTTTATAACTGTTCTTGAATCCAACTTTTTGGGTTTGAGGATGGCTCAGGTGGTAAAGCATCGGTATATTGTCCTCATTCGCGACATCACGGTGAAGTTCAATCCCAGAGAAGGCAGTAATTCCTTTACCTTCCCATTATAATAATTTCTTTCTTTTATATATACATATATATATATACAGAGATAAACATATCAGGCAGACTCTTTCTATATATATATATATATATATATATATATATATATATATATATATATATATATGCTATATATATATATATGCCCTGCTAACTGCTATAATATATATATACAGAGATAAACACCGTCACTCACGGGCAGAGCCCTAATCAAGGTGGTGTACTCGTTTAACGTCCGAGCAGGACGAAGCCAAGCCTAAAGGAAGTCGCTCACATTCTCCATCGATGATTTTTGAACACAGGACCCTCGCTTTGTTGGCGAGTGCTCTAACACTGAGCTATTGGGCGCTTTTATAATAATTAAATGAAATACATAAAACAATAAAATCAATTTACACATATATATATTATTA
Source organism: Trachelipus rathkii (assembly GCA_015478945.1). NCBI lineage: Eukaryota > Metazoa > Arthropoda > Malacostraca > Isopoda > Trachelipodidae > Trachelipus > Trachelipus rathkii. The sequence continues at coordinate 12,340 of JABUQX010113256.1, forward strand.
GAATTACTGTCATTATATGTCATTGTAATGTCATTATTACTGTCACTATTACTATCACTAATATTATTATCACAACTATCATTATTATTATCATTATTACCATTAATCGTTTTTCATCACTATCATTAATATCATCATTATTACTATCATTACCATCACTGCCACTATCATTATCATTACTATTATTAACATTAACACTACTATTATCATCATTACTATATTATCATATTTTTGATATTACGAAATATCGATTCCATGTATCGATATTACGAAGTATCGATTTACGATTTAATCGAACTCATCAAATATCGAAAGTGGACTTTGAAAATATCAGTGCTGCCGAAAGTAAAACTTTACCTATATATCTTAATAACCTTGTATATATATATATATATATATATATATATATATATATATATATATATATATATATATATATATATATATATATATATATATATATATATATATATATTTTATTTAGATAGGTCTATATACTATATTTACTCCAACCCAACCTTAATATATATATATATATATATATATATATATATGCTATATATATTGTAGTGCTGGAGGTCATGTGACCTATATTAGCGCGCACCAGCATAATTCATGATTGAATCACGTACACTATTATTTCTACACTATGTTGGCAACATCGATAGCGTCGCTTTCATTTCGCACCGACGCCATTGTATGCGAGCAATCTATTTACTACGCTCAGCTATTTTTTATGTTATTTTTGAAGAATAAATGACTTCTTGGCCTATTATAGCCATTTATTTCATTGTCGCCAATGTGGTGAGTGCAATTAATAGTGTAGTTGAATTTAATTTTATGTGATTACTAAAATATATCAATTTCCCGTGTATTACCAAAGTGATATTCTCTATATGCTAATTATACAGTTTATAACATCATGTATATTTTTAGCTAGCTTTTTTCATGGTAGTAGGCCTTCAGATTAGCATATACTGGGGTCTATATATTTCTTTTGGTCCGTTTCTATAGGGGCACCTACGCCCAATTTTCTTTCCACCAGCATAGCCTTATAAATTTAAGAAGGCCCGGGCTAAATTTATTATGTTCAGAATAGCCCGTATTCTATTTAAAAATATAAAATTACTAAAATATTATTAAATATATTCTAATGCGTAAGATTATTAATTATTATATTCAGGTTTATGGTATTTCATATTGATTTAGTGTTTTTATTCCCAGGACTCTGGGGTTTCAGCTTTTGATTGATCAACTGCTTGTATTTGCCAATTACTCCTAATTATACTTTTGGAATTGCTCATATCGTTTCAAGAACCTGGTCGATAAATCCTTATTGTCGTTATATACAAGAAGTCCCTCAACAACACTTCATCGGACTTCTTCAGTGGTGACATTCCAGGAGTGAGCAACTGAGCATACCAGGAGAAGTAGGCCACAATCACCCAGCCTCTCAAGCCTCTTGGAACCTCATTGTTCACAACCTGCATGAGTTGACATCCTTTTTGCCTGCTATTTTGTCACAGGATAAAATTATTATTATTATTATTATTA
>JABUQX010113257.1:0-15017 GCA_015478945.1 Trachelipus rathkii
ATATTATATAGCATTATATATATATATATAATATTTATATTACTAGTACTCAATAAATCACTATATATTATAAATATGATAGCTAATTATGACTATTTAGTAGTATATCTCGCATATATATATAAATAGTCGAGCTAGTTATCAGTCCTATATTATTGACTTACTGGTCGGTATATATATATATATATATATATATATAATATAATAATATATATATATATATATATAATATATATTAATATTATTAGTTATTCTATTAATATATATATAATAGTATTAACTATATTATAATTAGGGATGTAACCGGAACCAGGTTCGCAGCCGCAAAAATTAATGCTTATATCAAGCAGAAACTTTAGACATTTTCTAAACTTTTTCAAATGTGTTTCAAAGCTATTAATCCTCTTACGCAGTAATTGAGGATTTTTTCATTTCACAGTAAAAAGTATGCATAAAACAAAATAACATACGAGAAAATTGATATATGTCGAACAAATATCTGACTAAAATGACCCTATGACATCTATACATTTTCGAAAATTTTAAATATAAAGACAATATTTTCAAACGCTCGATACGAGGTAGTTTATTAATACTCTAAGAATGGGGTTATGGAGTTTTTGATTTTTATGGCAGTATTTTTTTTTTATTTTTTCTCATATCTTTTTTAGACACAAATTTCTATTTAATTTTTAAGAGAATATTTTTTCGATAAGCGGGTAACGCGTTTGAGGATAAGAGATGATCGTTTAACTCCACAACACTGAACAGCAACTTATTTCTACACCACAAAATTTCAAAATTCCAAATAAATTCATTTAAGTAAGAAAATTATGAAAGGTTTTAAAATCTTAAATAAATTTTGCTTAAACAGTTTTAGTTAATATTTTGGTTTGTAGTAGTTTTCTATTTAAAGTAATTTTCTTTTAATAATAATAATAGATAATATAATAATGCAATATTATGATATATTACCTCAATATAATATATCTAATTAATAATAAGATAAAGTAATTAAGACTTGAAAATATTAATGACACTTGTACTTATTAATATGTATTCTATTTTATGAATGATCTGGGAGATTAGTATCAATGTGTGTTAATTTTTAACTGAATGTATTAAAAAATGTTATGCATAGTACATTAAGATTTTGAAAAAGCGTTTAAATGATGTAATATTCTAGGTTCCAGAAGCCCCAGACGGAGGCATGCCGGGCCCGGTGCAGAGAGCGACACACTTCATCATTTCCAGAGCCTGTTTGCCGCACACTCTAATGTCAAGTTAAAATCCTCGCTTTGAGAGAGGGGCGAGGAGGCTCGCCGAAGAATTACTTGTTTAGTATATTGCCAAAGAATTCTTAAAAAATTGTGGTTTTGACGAATGGCTGTCTTGATAACTGATAAGAAGATTTCAGTTAAGCTATATTAGAGGATACTAATATATCGTCATGGATTTCATAAATACTATACATATTATAAGGCGAGTAACTAGTAGTATAGGTTATAATTCAGTATTATTAGAGGTACCTTATTATTTATTATTATTATTATTATTATTATTATTATTACTTATCTTTAATTATTAGTTAAATATTTTTTAATTATTTAAAAGTAGAAATTGAACTTTAAAGTTTAGAAAACTCACAAACGAAAATATTAACTAAACTGCTTAAGCAAAAATTTTAAATATAAACAAAGATTCCATAATTTTCTACTTAAAAGAATTTATTTGACATTTGAATATGTTGGTGGTGTAGGAAAAGTGAATAGTTGTACTCTTCGTCATTGTTGTGGAGCTTATCAGACGTGATCTCTATATCCTCAAAACAACCGTTTCCCGCTCCGAAAAGAGTAAGATTTTAAACTTTAGAGACCCGTAGAACTTATACAAGCTGCGGTTCCAGAAGCAGCGACTGAGCAGCTCGTCCGAGGGCAACAGGCGCAATGCAATCGTTTCCAGAGCATGTTTTGCCGAGCACTTAATATCGTAACAGTTTAAATCCTTTCGATTTCGTGGAATTAATATAACTTGCGGGCTGCGCGGTAAGAACTTATCATTGTTTTACTAATTCAAATCTTTTTATACAAACATGTGTCGGAAATGTATGCCAAAATATTTTAATATTTCAGTACTTTTTTAATTAACGGATACTAATATATCGTATCTTTTCATAAAATAGAATTCATATAAGTGTATCGTAAGATGTTAATAATTCAGTTATTAATATTAATCATTATTATTATTAGTTATTATTATTTATTATTTGTGTATTACTTGTATTCATATTATTATTATTTTATTATTATTAAAAGAAATTAAATTTTTAAAGTAGAAACTATTACAAACAAAATACTTACTAAAGCTGTTTTAAGCAAACAAATTTAACGATTTTTTAAACAAGATCTCATATATTTTCTTACTTACAAATAAATTTATTTGAATTTTGAAATTGTTGTGTTGTAGGAAATAGTGCTCTCATTGGTTTGGTGGAGTTAAGCGCATCTCTTATGCTCAAAAACGTTTACGAAGTTAGGTCGGCATATTGAGCTCGAGTCTCTGTGGAAAAAATGGCTCTAATACGTGTAGAGAGTGAAGACCCATAGAACTTGACAGTCGGTATACGCGACTAGCTCAGAGAGAGCCCGACATTTGAGGACGTATCGGTGGGCACACTGGCTACATGCATGGCGTGTGAGAGAGCGCGTTTTGCGCTACTTTCTTACGTCACATATAACGTCTACAGTCAAGGCGCCGTTGTTAAATAGCCTCGATTTTCGGTAATTAATAAAACGGGCGCTGCGCGGAAGAATACTTTTTTAACAAACAAATCTTTTGAAGGGGTTATTTTCTGGTCTTGAATAACCACCTTCAATAGAGGGAATATTTGATGTTGAAGAGAGTGAGCGTTGTCACGATGGAGTGGCGTTTCTTCCGGGGCTGCTTTAGGAGTCTTCAGTGAGGCCTAGCGCCTCCTGCCCACAGACGCACAGAAACTCCCCCGTGACAATGCCGCGAGCACACACCGCTCTCCGACCTGGAAGGACGTCGGGGAAGTAGCGTGTAGATGTCAGGTGAGAGCTAGGTGTGCGCACATTAAGGTCACTGAGAAGGCTTCGACCACTCTGTACTCTTACTGGCAGTTGTTCAGCACCTGCAGAAGCTTGAGTACGGTACAGGCGGCACAGGATGACCGAACAGAGTAGCGCCCAGCAGAAGAAACTTAATTTGATGGATGTTCAGTGATTTGATGGGTGTTCACTAGTTGCTTGTTGGGTTCGTGTGCCACTACAGTGGCACATGTCACTCCGGATGGTCACCAATTTGAAGGGGTTATTTTCTGTCTTGACATAACCACCTTCAGTAGAGGGATATTTGATGTTGAAGAGAGTGAGCGTTGTCACGATGAAGTGGCGTTTCTTCCCGGAGGCTGCTTACAAAACATGTGTCGGAAATGGCTTGCCAAAATTTTTTAATATTTCAGTTAACTTTTATATTAAGGATACTAATATATCGTATCATTTCATAAAATAGATACATATAAGCATAAGAGTATTGTTTACAATTTCTAGCTGATCCGACGGGCTCGCTCGCCCGTTTCCAGGTACTCAAATTTCCTGTTCTTTGATTGGTTAATGTAATTTTTTTCAATTCGATGTTTTTCCGAGTCGATTTTGCACACGGACTGCACTCTGGCTTTTGGAAACGCAGCTATAATATATTATTTTTACTTAATAAATTTATTGAACCGCTTATCCAAATTTTGGCTTACAGAACTAAGAGCTCACAGTATGATATGACATGATGCAAGATACTTCTAGAGACGACTCCCACTTGTTAATCAGACAAGTTTTAAGTAGAATATGTAAGGTGTGGCTGAAGTCGAAAAGTTCCGGTTCCGGCCCGAACCAAAAATTCTGGTTCCAGTGCATCACTAATATATATATATATATATATATATATATATATATAGTATAATATATATATATATATATATTATATATATATATTATATATATATATATATATATATATATATCTATATTATATATATAATATATATATATATATATATTTAAATATATATATATATATATATATATATATATATATATATAAATAGGATTTGTATTCAGTGATGATAGAGGGTCCTAAAGGAACTCCATACGAAGGTGGACTCTTCTTCTTCGATTTTCAATTGTCAGAGGACTATCCTCGATCGCCTCCTCTCTGTCAATACATTACTTACACTGAAGACATGATTAATCCCAATCTCTATCAAGATGGAAATGTATTTGTTTTGTTTTTTTTTAATGTTTTGAAAAATTAAGTTTCAAAGTTGTCTTGAATTTTATATTTTGTTTATTGAATAGTTAATATTCATTTTCTAATTTTATTAACATATTGGATTAATATAAATTTATGTTTCTTAACTTTTTTCTAAAAAGGTTTGCTTAAGTTTACTTTTAACATGGAAAGGCGAAGGAACTGAATTGTGGACTAATCAAAGTAATCTCCTTCAAGTTGTTTTGTCCATTCAAGGTAATTGTTAAATCTTTTTTTAAATCTCTTAATTCACATTTATATTCAAGGAGAAATTTATGAATGTTTTGCTCTTTTGTTACTTGAAATTTCCGTTTGAGAAATAGTAAAGCCACAGGACACGAATAGTAGTTAATAAAGGTCGTGTATTAATTTTTTCTTGATAGCTTTAAAAAGGTTTTTAATATCTCTTCTTTTTTTTTGTTTTTTTTTAAATAAAAATTCACACCTCATGGGCATAGCCCTATTCTATAGGAGGGGAACTTCTCTAGGTAATTTCTACCTAGGATCCGGGCTAGGTATTGAACCCGCACCCTTGCCATGCTACTCTGTCGCTCTACCGATAGAGCCATGGTAGTATATCTATTTTTCCATATAAATGTTGTTTTTGCCGATTGGCCATCATTTTTTTTTTTTTTTTTTGCTAAATTGTCACCGGCATCCTGCTTATTTTCTAAAAAAAATTAAATGACCTCAATTTTTGTTAAGTCCTAATTCCCGATTCACAGATGTATTTGATTAATTTCTTATTTTTCTTTTAACAGGTTTGGTTCTAGTGAATGAGCCTTATTTTAATGAAGCTGGCTTTGAAAGCAAAAAAGGTACCCAAGAAGAGAGGGAGAAATCTCGGGTTTATAATGAGATGGTGGTGCTAAAACTGGTCCAGTCAATGGTGAAATTAATTAAGAATCCGCCAGTAATATTTCAGGATGAAGTTCTTTCCCATTTCAAAGAAAAGGCTGTCATCGTAGTTTTACAATTAGAAAATTGGCTTCTAATATCAGAAAATTACAATACGTCACAATCACTTTCCCCCAACACTCCAATAACCCTTAGGAAGACTGCAACCCAAGGTAAGACTGTGAAATTTTGTTTACATACATAATATAGAATCATTCTTCGTATATATTAATTTATAAATAAATGTTTTGACTGATTATTAAATCAGAGGAGAGACTTAGTTTTATCTGAAACCTTAACCAACATATGCATAATGATTGAATTATAATCTGGGACACTTCAATTCACTGGTTATCATAACGACTTCATTCAAAGCTTAGTGGAATAAATGCTCAAATGTTTCCTTATCCCCTTTGTTAGTTGTCTGTTCAGTCGTGTCATGTCCTACAATGACACGATTGCATTGATGATATTCCCATTGCTGAATATACATGGCAACTCAAATCGTATAAAATATTATAAATATTTAAATCACAAATCTTTACGTGTGACATGTGACTTTAGAACATTACACATAGCTGTATTTCTCCTTATTTTTTCAAATTTCTAAGTTTGTAATCTCTGTCTTCGAAATTAATCGTCACTTTTGTGAATGGTAACTCTATTTTCCATAGAAGCAGTCATTGGAATGTGGTGTTGGAACATATGTTAATACTCTATACCACACTTACTAGCATCTTTCATTATTGTCCCGGCACTTAAAATGCCTCTTCTACTATTTTCCTAATCTCCGTTCCGTGTATCATCACCTGTTTGTTCATTAACGACAACTTGCAACATATTCGCCGTCATCTTTACCCTCAGTTTCTCACTTTCCTCTTATAGTATAGTCTTTCCCACATCCTGACTGATGTTCACCCTCCTTTAAAAGTGGAGCGATATTTTCCTTCGATGAATTTCGACATTTTTAAAAAAATCTAAGATTTGAATAATTCCCTCCAGTACATTACTTATTTACTTTATGGATCACCTTGGAGTTGGTCCCTAGTTAAACACATTTAGGGACCATAAATAAGTTTTTTTTTCAAACCAGAATAGGTGTGTAACCCTGTAACCCATGAGGTTAAGGATCTAGTTCGCCCCCTCCCCTCGCTCTTGCAAGGGTTCAAGCCTTGGATCCGGTTACCTGAATGGACATAATAAATTGCCATCAGTGGCAAAATTTCCGATTATTAATTATAGTTTAAAACAAGTGAATTACACTAATCTCAATACCCATAAATTACTAAACCACAGCCAAAATGTACAACAAAACCCCCTGATATAGCACAAAAAAAATTACGCTCTCTATCTGCCTTTAGCACAGTCAGTCGAAATCATGGTCATTGGTGGCTAGAACATCTGATCAAGTTGAGCCGAGGCAAAGGTTTCTATCAACTTTGATGATCTGTACATATTTCCACTTGGTCGGGAAAACATTATATATATATATATATATACTGCGGTTAATGAGACTTTCTAGATTTTTATTGATGGTCAACTTTGATGGTTTCCCTTGGGAAGGGAAGCACACGCTCAAGAAAGTATGCGCTTCTAGGAGATGAAATCTCCTATTAGTATCTGCTGCAAAGTAGTTTTTGAAGAATTGAGTTACGGCGAGCGGTGAGTTTTGCGAACCAAGGTGGAGTAGACCAGGCGTGAGTTGCTTCAATGATGTTTGCCAAGTTGAGAAAAAGTCGCCCACTACCAATATTGAGGTGCCTTAAGTGGTTTGCAACATTCACACAAATGGGCGTAGTGTGCCTCCTTGTGACGAACTTCTGAGGTGCCTAACTAGTGCAAACGTTGTGGAATCTATGACGATGCCTTTACTATTTATTCAAGCTCTCAATCTTTAGCCTATTCCGGTTCTGAGCCTCTCGAATTAGCCCTAATTGAATGGGTGTACTACCCCAGGTTAATAAAACCATGGTATGTAGGATTCCGATTCTGGTGTATATCCTCTAATATCTATTCATGTCAGTTGCGGCTTAGAGATCTGCTTCCTACTAATGAGTTAGTATTGTTTTCTTTCTGAGCACCACAAATTCGGTTAGAGTGAACAGAAGTCGCAAATGGGCAAACAGATGAATAGCGAGCGCACCCGGAGAGGTAATTATTCTGAGGGACATTCCCCTCTCGAATTAAGAAGTTACACACATTTGAGACCAGTGAACGCAACCGCGGGTTACCCAGTAGGTTAGAAAAGAGTAGTTCACGCGATCCTAGAGGTAGTTCCTCTCGCGAGTGCTGCACTAAGATACCGTCACTCGCCTCTTGCAAAGTAACACCGAACCGAAAGCGCTGAAATTAAAAAAAAACCGAGACAGCGGGTGGTGCGCTACCACCAGAAAGATACAGGCGCAAACGTGAAAAGTATAATTATAACTACCTTGTTTTATAATTAATAATTCTGGAAAATTAATTTTTAAAAGAAAAAAAGCTAAAAAAAGTTTTGTTTTTAAATTTCTAACACCTTTGCATATTAATAAAAATGTAAAAAAAGTTTTTTTTTTTAAATTTCTAATTATCCAAATAAGTTTAGTTAGGTTAACTATATTGGTGAAATCCGATTTAAACTAGTTTTATTAAATAATTAATAACCCATACACGTAAATACTTTACTGACTGTTCTCTTGTATATAGCGAAGTCTCTAATAAAGTCAGAGTCCCGGCGACGGAAGCCAAGGAGTCGGAGCCGGAGCGGAGCCGGAGGTAGAACCTATGAGAGTTGTTGTAATATTTGGAGTCCTAGGAAAGACTCGGTGGCCATCGGTGCCGCTTCCCACACCCTATGCAGGGTTACAACCTTTCCTCCCGCGTCACCGCGACCCACACGCACGCGTCTGCGATTTCCGCCTTAAAAACGTTCACAATTAATCTGACACTTGGAAGCTGTGGAACATAACAATATTCTGATATCAAATGTTAACATCCCTTACTTCCTACACTACGAATTTCTCTTTTAAATATACTATGAGTCATGCATTTTTATAAACATTGGTTTTATTAAATAAACTAAATAAACTTTACTACCTTAAGCAGAAGATGTGGAATAGTCTTTAGCAGGTGTTATGTACCTAAAACAAGGGTTAGTATGCTTTTGTTTTTACTGCTTTTCCTGACTGCTTTACTCATGTTTTATTCTCCTGCTTTAACTCATATGTTCTTTATCTCGCCTTCTTTGCATAGCTTTCCATTCATTCTTTCCCTTCTCATTAACATCTCACTCATTACACTACCCTCTTTCCCTCACAAGCAGTTACAAAATCCAAGTAAATCAATAGAGGCTGTTCTCCTAACACCAAAGGTGACTTAGGGTATGCTTTTTGTTTTACTGGCTTTACTGCTTTTCTTACTCTCATATGTTTTACTTCGCCTTTTTAACTCACATATCGTTTTCATCCTGCCCTTTATCTTGCCTTCCAACTCATATGTTTACTGTGCCTTTTATACACGACTATCCTTCTCTTACACTCATATTGTTTTTCTACTGCTTCTCAATCCTCTCTTCGTCTTGTAGCTTTGGCAGGTTTTTAAACTCAATATGCTTTACATGCTTATCTCATATATTTATTAACATTTATTAAGTTATTCTTTTACTACTTTTTTTTTTTTTATTTTGTTTTTATTAACTCTTTTTTTACGATTTAATATTATTCAATATTTTTTTTTTTTATCTTGTATATGCTGGTAATAAACACACACGCAGTGCCTGATATATAAAGGCATTTTAATTTTTAATAAAATGTTCACGAAATTTTATTAAAACATATACTTACTTACATACTTTATATAATCTCATTATTCATTAATTCACTTAACGAGTATGGAATGTGGAGAAATTTATCTCGTTCCGAAGTCTCGGCTACATTGTTGTCTGTGGCGAGGTTGTGGTTACATACCCTTCTAGTTTATTTATTCTTAGGTGGGATAATTTGAGCGAAACTCCTGTAATAAAATAATATGGTGTTAATAATGTTTATCAGGAAAAAATTATAACAAGTAATTAAAATAACATATAACTTTCAATGAAAAGAGCATATTACGATATTGCGGTGGACTTATACAGTGGTGGAATAAATCACTTTTGTTTTAATGCAATTCTAAAATACGCCTCAATTAAGGGAGAATGTCAGAAATCTCCCATTCTAAATATCTCTAGTGTAAACTTGTCCTTTGAGCTATTTTTTTCATCGCATATGCGAAGTGTTTCTTTAACACACAGTTATTTGACTGGTTGATATAATGGCGCAGAGAAGAAGACCATGAAGTCAAATTAATGTTTGGCACTACAATGTTACCCCTTCAAAGGTAAAGAGTTTCTTTTTTAAAGTCATAGGTAATATAGGTAGGTACTTTCTGATTCCCACACGGTTATTTGATGTGTGTAAGGGCGGTTTCACCCAAACATTCGCACAGAGTTTTGCTCTCTCGTTTTTCTCCTAGGTGCGGAGATGTTCCATACTGAATTAATGAGTGCTCTAGTAGCAAAGTATTTATATTTATCTTAATATTAAAAAATTTAAAAAAAAGCTGAAACCATCTGAAATAACGTAAAACTATTAGTGTTAGGATTGAGAAATTTCATCCAGTGTGCGTATAGTTGTAAGTCTGTTTAAATCTTGATAAAGGAGAATGTTTCCTTATCAGGCACCTGAAGGTAAGCTACGTATCGTTTATAGAAACATCATTAAAAAACTCTCCCTGCATTCTATTAAAAAATCTCTGAATTAAGATAAAAAGAAGTTATCTACAGCGAAGAGATAGGAGGGGTATTCCTGTACATTACTACTTCTCCGTTTATAGCTCCAATCTAGATTAAACTAAGTGGTTGTCCCCATGATGAAGAAGGTTGCTGTAATTCAATATAATGAGTATGAGAAATGAAGTATTATTTCAGCATCTGTACAGAATATCAGTTATCCTCAAATTCTTGCATTGGAATTCCTTGATCTTGCTTGAATAATTTATTGAACACCTAAACGTCACTGTGCAAAATACCACAGTACACATCTTCATCATTCTTACAACCCCAAGTATTATGCAGATTTACCCTCACAATTGCTTGAGCATTACAGCTCTTTACTCATTCAAAACACACGTTGGCTCCAAATCAGAATACCTTATATATTTGTAGAACGGATCAGTTATCATTTTTCTAAGCAAACCTCTAGCCTTTCACCAGCTTATATTAGATCCTAATAGTTGAATCAGAAATAACCAAATTACGAGAAGAGTGTTACAGATTTTTCTGCATTAAAAACATCCCCGGCGCATCTATATACACCGTTTGCCAATAACAAAAAAATTTTAGTATAGATCCCTTAGACTTTGCTCTTCTCACAACATTATCGTCCGCTACCCGATGATGTGTATAAACCTAATGAAGTTAAACTTGAGTGAAAATGAAGATAAATTTTATATCCTAGGGGAGAGTCCTTACCATTCAGTAAGAGTTGAAAAATCAGGGATAGTTTTATATAATATTTAAAAGCTTTCTTGAATGAAGCAGGACAGATCGTATTGATGATGAAATAGTTAATGAGGATCAAATATTGTGGATTTGAGATATAGTCTGATACTCTCACGTAACTGGATTGGATCATTATGTAAAAGATTTAGGAATGAGATCAAAAACAAGAACTTCAGACTTATAATTTTCCGAGTTTTAACTCCTTGAAATCTTAAATTACAACCAATCGATATAGCGCAGATTTTGGATAATTAATCCCCGTTCGTATTGCCGTTGGAGGAACTTCAGGCATTGTAGTCGAAACTTCTTCTTCAGTTTTTTCTGTTACAACAGGGGATATTATTTTATAAAGCCTATTTTATGGATTTATTAAATACGTATTATTCAGTATAATTCATAATAATTTATTATAATTTTAGTTATTATTGCATGTAATATAATAATATGTAATATTTTTAAACCTTTTTATCTTTAACCACCCTTGGTCCTTTATATCACATTTTTGGGTCATATATATTATAATTATAATATTATATTTATAATTTATATTATAATAATAATTTTTATATTTTATTTTAATTATAATATAAATTTTATATAATATTATTTTTTATATAATATATATATATAAGTAGTTATAGCTTTTACATGGGGTCAGTAGCCCAACATGGAGGCGAAGGAGGTGTTGATAGTTTTATCTCTGGGGGCCTGTTTTTTATGGGGGTACACTAGTTTGCTTTGGTTCTAATATTGAGATAATAAAGAAGTTAACATATTTACGAGGGTGAGAGGCATATTTAACTCTACATAAACTTGTAAGTTAAAAAATTTCTAACACGGTAAAACCATTATATCCACAGCTCGACAGTGTATTGGCAGTTACATTTATCGGAAATAATTAAATATAGTTCTTAAATATGAAGGATTTCAATAACCTTAACACTATTCCCACACCCGAAAATTCGGGATACTTGAGGTTGGCGTCCTTAAAACGACAAAAAATATCAAGTCGACAGTTTGCCACTAGCAGTTATTGAAATTATGGGACGAGCGGAGAACACTTTTTTGACAGTTCAGGATGGATATTCCAAGAGGTCGAGAGTTTCAGGAGCTGACTTGGGAGTATGGTAAAAGCTATTTACAATACCTTTTTCGTAAACAAAGCGGCAATAGTAGAAAGAGTCCAACGTACTATATAAAAGAACAGCATGCATACGGTACTTTACTAAAATGAATACTTTTTAAATATAATATTGAATATACTGGACGATCTAGCTTAATTCTTAATACAGATCTTACGCAAATAGAACTAATAAAGAACAACGCCTGTTAGAAAAATTGTCAAAAAACTAAGAGGGGCGTATTAGCGCATATGGCTAAATAAAAGAAAACAAAATAAAACCTCTAATTTCAATAAATAAAGGAAAACGATTATGTAAGAGTTTCTCGAACAGAAGAAGGGTTTAGAAAAGGGGTATGAAGCCGAATGGACTACGGAAGTTTTTAAGTTCACAATATCCGTCCACTCCGTCGTGATAGTTTTAAAAGATATATTAACCTGGAAGATTTAGATTGGTGAAAAGAATAAAAGGAGGATTTTTATAAACAAGAAATTACCAAAAAGTAAGGTTAAAACCTGTAACTCACGAATATAAAATTTGAAAAGATATTAGCTACGAGAGGTAAAGGAAAAATAAGCAGTTACTTGTGAAATGGAGGGGATATCCTGCTAAGTTTAATACTTATATAAATGCAAGTGAAGTTAAGAATCATTAATCAGTTGTCATTATAATCATGGAGAGTGTAGATCAACTTTTATTTAACTCTTCCATCTTCAGCCTCCTTGGATTTAAATCCTGATAAAAAACTCTCGGATTTTACAACTGTGTTAATGAATCCTTTACAACTTAAAAAGAGAGGAATACGAAGTAGGATTATGTGAAATGATATTAAATACGGACATAGAAAATTTACCTCACAATCTATTCTGGATGGGGTGTACAGAAGTGTAGAATGTGTTGAAACTATATTACAAAGTGGAAGCCAGCCCTGCTGATCTGAAAAGGACAACAATTGCCAAAAAGCTGAATACGACAACATATGCCGCACACAAGAATACTTCTTTGAAGAATTTTACTTTGCGGAGGTCATAATTTAAATCGCGGTGCCTGCTATTTTAGTCATTTAAACGTTCTCTTTGATAATGAGTAATATGTGTATAAGGACTTGGTATCAAAAACTGAAAAATGCGTACGCTATGAAGATAAACGTAATAATTAATCTTTAACGATCAAAAGGTAAGTGTAAACCTTGCGAGACCGTGAACGTTTTTGTTTCTCGAACGATCACCATGGCAGCGTAAACATATTCGTAGACTTGAATGCGGAGTTGGATGTTACTTCATGTATCCCTACTAATGTTGAAAGAGCGGTTTATACTAATCTGTGGAGGATAACCGCATGACTCCACATGGACTAAAAAAGATAAAGCAGATCGAGTACTGCATTATGCATGTACCCCATCCGGAGTTGCTCAACCACCCAGGTATGGCTTATGTATATAAAAATATAATTGGATCATCAATATGTAGGTAAATACTAAAGCTTTCCTTATAAGAGTGTAATATTTTCCCCATAAGAGAGAACTTATAACAATTAACCTAATGTTCATTTCTCCCTCTGAATAGATCAAATTTTTGACTCTGTACGCGTGCATATAAAAAATGTAGAAGGAAATCCTTTCCCCTTTACAATACGGGGCATTGTTTATGCCAAAGTTCATAATTTAAGAAAGAAACAGAATGCAGTAATCTTACATGCATAATGGATATATAAGAGGTGTAGTCAGAAAATATTTTTTCAATTCATTAACATACTCTCACAGTGGAAAGATAGTATAAGAAAAACACTCCTGTAATAATGGACGAAGAAAGGGTAATCAGAGGGTCAAAAATGCAGAGAGGGGTATGGACTTGGTGGATTTTTTTGCGCAAGCTATGGAGAAGTGCAAAGCCTCTACTCAGAAGAGGTGGGGAATATATAGGTAAAAAGCTATAAGAACAGGTGGTGCATACTATTCAAGATATTGGTGCAGGAAATAATCCTCGTACAGCACTAAAAAGACGTATCGCCGATGTTTCAGATGAAGATGTTGGATGATGTTAAGCGTAAAATAAGGCGTAAAATGTCAGGTAAGGGTCGAGGCACCAAGAAGATTGTCATAAGAAAAAGACTAGCGGAAAAAAAACCTCTAAAGAAAGAAAATGTATTGATGTAATTGCTATTTAATATTTACTAACTGATAAAACTTTTTATACATGAGTTGCGTTTAACTGTATATAAGTAATGTTTTTCATGTAATTGTTCATTATACGACCAGAACTCGCACATGCAAGAATGCATTTCTTCCATCCTTTCTAGTCCTGATTTGTTGTAAGAGTGAAATATGGATCTCTTCTCCATGGAACCCTACACAGATTAGCGTTTACGAATCCAACTTTAATAGTATTAATTCCTCTGCAATTCAAAATTACCAATACGATGTTCCTCTAAGACGTTCAATTTAACAGGTACTTATGATCAGATACCTAGACCCCTCCTATGTGTTTTTAATATGTAAAAACAAATTCACAAACCTGAATGGTACAGATCTTCATTCGGGTGATGACCATATAGTATATACAGAATCAAATTTCCCTGTATACATGTTTCACCCAGGTTGAAGTCTATCTAAACGGAACTTCACTAGGTGCGTCAGGCGGTGCTAATTATCCTTATCAGAATTGCTATATAGAGCATTTGTTAAATCTATTCAGACGACGCTAAACAGTCTCAATCTACAATCATGTGGTTTTTAATAGTTTCAAGATGAAGTTCTGCACATATAGATAAGCAGCTAAAGTCATAAATAATAACTTATGAATTTAACGGTCGATTAAATGGCGATATCTTTTCTCAAGATAAATGGCGATATCTACCATCTGTAGATACTAGAAATCATTTTATCACGTTCAAATCCGAAAATTTTGCTCTTAAAAATAAAATATTAAGCTAACTGCTACAGCTGTATGTCCAGAACCTGATTTTCAAACTGTTGGAGGCTATCTCTATGTCAGAAAAGTGAAAATTATCACCAAGTTAATGAAGAAAAAAGGAAAATTCGCCTTTTGAGAATACTACAGCAAAGTATCATATTTATTAAGAGAGTTGAAACCAAGTTATTTAATTTAACTCAAGGATTATCGAGTATCATATCCCTAACATTGTGAACGGAATTTACC
>JABUQX010113258.1:0-12500 GCA_015478945.1 Trachelipus rathkii
AAGGTAGTGAAAATTCATCTTCATTTTGAACTGATATTCTTATATCAGCGGATTTATTTAAATTAGTTCCTGTATAAGGTTCATAATCTCGATATTCAAATCTTTTAATAGAATCATCCGTTTCTAAAGGTTCCTTCCCAATTAAATTCCACACTGATTCGCATTTTATATAGAGAAAAAACAGTTTTTACTGTCGCAATTTAAAATATGTCTCCGTATTAGTTATGCTAAATATTTTACTCCATCGCACGATTTCATTTGGTTTTATTGATCTCATTGGTACTACTAGTAACCGCCAAATATGAAATGAAAAATTTAATAGTCGCCGGAAATTTTTAAACCGGCAAAGAGCTATACAAACTGTATTACCAGGTTTTTCATTCATTTTATAACCAGGGGGAACATCAGGAAAGAACTATACAAAAACTCGGTTCTTCGCTTGCGCAACTTCATAAGAATATGAACATTCCTGTAGTAATATCGCAGTTACTAAAATAGAATATTTACTTGAATCAAACAGTAACAAGGTTTTTCACTCTTCATCGTTCACCGATTCCCTCTGATATCCGCTTCTAAACCCTCGCTAAAAAGTTTATATCATATGCACTGAATTGTGATTAACACGTTTATTTAAGGTTAGTTTTCTCAATATGACTAATACATTTCATAGGAATACATTTTCAGCGTAATGTTTGAATTCGCTTCCTGAATAGCTTATTGTTATATTCAAAGCTGAGTCTCTCTTGACCATGTAAATCTTTAATCGTATTTAATCTACATAAGCACCTTGTTGGAATGTTATTTACAATATTTTATTCAAATATTGTTAATTTCAAATCTAATAAACGATTTATATATATGACTAGTCATCTAATACTTTAGAGTTCTGCAATGACACCTATATAACTTCTTTATATTTATACAACGCTATTACTCAAGTGTTTATAATACTATGAAATAATTTTCTTATAAGAAGGATAAACAGAGTGATTAGAAATGCAAATAGTATTACTTCAAAATAAACTTTATCAATGGCTACAATTTAACTATAGAGAAAAAGAGTTTATTTAAAAGATTCTATTTAGTTGTATCAAATATACCCGCCTAATCACTCTTAACAGTAACAATCATTAATAGCATTGCAAAGCTCATTGAAAAACGTAAGTATTGCCCCGATAGAATTTTGCTGAAAATTAATATTTCTATTCTAACTTAACAAGCTTCATCAAGGATCTGAGTACCAAAAAATTTAACATCCTCGGTGTACTCTCACACTATCAGAAGTATCTCCAATACTGTTTCTCTTGGTACCTCGCTTGCTCCGTGCTGACGTAATTTCTGATATTAGTTTTCTTCCACGTTATATTCACACTCAATATATGATTCTCATTATTATACAGGCTCTTAATAAACAGATGGTTTTAATATTTTATTTTACCCCTAATTTAACGTTCTAACTCTTTATAGTGAAAACGCAGCCTTTTAAACAACAAAACCTTAAGTTCTAAAGACTTTGATTTTGCTTAATAATTTTTATATTGCTCTTATGAACAACCCTTTCCAGTTTTTTTAGGTTAAAGTGTTTCCATAAACCTTCAGTACTATATATTATGCCCATCCTCACATCACATTATAGGTTATTTTACCGCCCCTTCTGGGGAAGCAATCTTTAAACTATTTTATTACCTAACTTAAAATCTATCACCTTCTTTCAATCCGGCTTTTATATCGAAAGCGTTGGCATAATTTATTAATAGAAAATATTTTTTTTCAAATATTTTTCTGATATTTTCCTAAATCATATTCAGGAGTACTAGGTGATGCTGATACATCTTCAATAGCTAAAGGGGTTCTACTCGTATGTTATACCCCGCTTGTATTGCTGCATTCGACCTTTTGAGCTCGTTCTTCTCTTATGTGTAGCTCTAATTTCTCCGCTTAATACGCTCTCAATTTTTAACTGAGTTGTAGTAGTTGTAGTAATTATTTCTCGATAATATATCATTCGGTTCAATAACATTAATTTCTCATCTTATAAATTCATATTCTGACACGATTTCTTCTAATCTTTATACTCAATACATTTTTCTTTAATATTAACATATGACATTTATTATCAGAGAAAAAAAAACAGTAAAACAGAAAACAGAAACAGTAAACAGAAACAACTACAGCAAAAAGTTTCGGCGTTCTGTTTACATACGAATACTTCTTGTCATAAAGCCCGTTTAGTTTCTATAACTTCTGTAACTCTTTGCCTTATTTTCCATGATGTTGTATGCATATAATTTATATTTAACGAGTCTTACCTCTGTTTCGCTTAATATTTTTTCAACTTTCAATCATATAATTTACTTTCATATTTCGTCATTTCTTGCTCATAAAAACTACCAATAATTTCTCATTATTCATACGTTCTTATTTTAAAAGTTATATGATTTGTTTCTTCAAATACTCTCCAATATTATAAATACTTTTTGCGGTAAGTTAGAAGAATAACTTGCATAAAAATTTTTGTACTTTCTAACTGATTCTAACTCTGTTTTCCTATAGACCTATTTCTAAGTCAACTCTTGCAGAAGGATAAATTTTTATACCACGATTCTTTTAGTCTTCTGACAAGTGAATCGCGCTTGCGCTCTGTGACGCACTATATTTAATACGCTTCTGTGATAGCTTGGCATTATATATCTTATTAACTAAATACTGCGCACAGTACAATTCAATACATATTTTTTTGCTCATTATTTTCAGTATACAGTATGTTTCTATTTAAATTCATATCTACTCTAAAATGTCGACTTGCGCTTTAGTTTTATTTTCTGTATCGAACCAGATAGATATCTCTCACTGTTTTTTTTATATAAACATGTGCTATATCGAGAGAGGACGTTAACTTCGATATTCTCATACTGATGGATATCTGGGCTGAGCCTGATGTGTTGTCACAATATCTCCGGATCGCCCGTTTCACGTAGGAAGGGAGTGTATATATTATATATATATTATATATATATATATATATATATATATTATATATATATTATATATATATATATATATATATATAATATAATATATATATATATATTTATGATATGTATATATATATATATAATTCCTTTTTTTTTTTTTTTTTGGCCTGCTGCTTCTAACTCGTGGCTTAAAATAAATTATGAGGGAATTCATAAAACCAATACAAGACAAAAAAAATGAGTAACGAAACTAAAATTTAAAAGGAGGATTATTCCAGTGGTGATTCGATAAATCCTCCCTGAGGCTGAATCCCCTGAGGCTGAATTCCCCAGAGGCTGAATCCCCTGACGTTGAATCCCCTGAGCAACATCCATACCAACGGATACAGAATAAACCCAAGGAATGAAAAAAACTAAACAGATGACACACCTGTTCTATACAGACGATCTAAAACTAAACTCACCAAACAAAGAAGAAACTAAAAGGCAAGTTAAGAGTAGCCAAAAAAAATTCACATGGTATAGAAATGGAATTCGGACTAGACAAGTGAGCCTTTGTACAAATGAGAAAATGAAGAGGGAAAAGTAAATGCTGAAAATATTATTAATTAACAGAAATTAAAGACCTAAATCAACAAGTAAAATACCAACCATTCTCAAAGATTGAGTCAAAGGATGGCACATAATTATCCCCCCCACCTCCGCTTTACATACCCAACATCAACCTAGTGATACTCAGGCTCTTCTTCAAAACATCCAAACATTTCAAAAGTTTTTCCTCTAATCGAGAGTCCTCTTAAAGGGGGCGATCAGGCTAGATTAAACAATTCCCAAAGCGCTCACTGCAACCGGTATCACCATCACTTCTAAATTTGATACGAGCTTACATTCAAAACTGCAATGATCACATTTAAATTTCTTACCGTGTGACTTCGAATGAAGTTCCAACTCATCTTTTTCATGATTTTCCAAATCTTTGTTTTTAATCTTTTGGTTCTTTCTTCTTGAAGATTGAGGTTCGTTTCTTAAAAGGCTTTTAATTTTGAGTCTATCACCTTTCTCTCCATGGTCTACATCACTAATGTGAGTCTACAAAATAATAAAAAAGGAAAATGTTGTCACTAAAAACATGAACATATTAATGTTCTTCATTTTTTATTTGCAAAAGTATCTTTTAATAAAATTAAAATTCAAAAATTTAAAACTCATCTGAAATTAATAAATCTATTCTCACCCAATAATAATAATAATAATAATAATTTTTTTTTTTTTTGAGTGGATGTACAGGGACCTCCACAGCACACAAGAATGCGGCTATACCGTGTTAGTAAACTAACGACAGGGGAAATCCCTAACGGAACGAAAGAGGAACAAGGCTGAGAATGGTTTAGATCTAAACAAGATGTCAGTTCAAAAGGAAGGCAAAAACGCGATCACTACACAAGTGAGATGATTCGGATAAGATGTGCTGAAGGCGATGCTAAAGGGGTATAGTTAGCACATCAGGGAAGAACTTGTTCTAAGGGTCGAGATGGCACGCAATTGCACATAAAGAAAAAAAAAATTAATGAACGACTGTGAGAGGATAATTGGAGGAGCAAAATACGGGCAGGTCGGGGGAACCCCCGCGACATAGAAATCCATGGGTGAGATTTGGTATGGACCAGACGCAACTCAGCCAGGACCACCTCCAGGAGGCGACTCCTCCTGCTAGATGAAGACCACCGGCCAAGGACGGGTTTGACGTTCCGAAGTTTGGCGCCACGAAACATGCCTCCGACCAACATGACTGCGCAGCCAGAGAGGAAACCCGACGTAATGAGATGGAGAAATCGGTAGCAGGGAAATGGCCCTGGCGCACAGCAGAAGGAAGGTATTTGGTACACGATACCCCGTGCATAGCCACCCGCTTGGCCACCCCATCGGCCCGTTCGTTACCATGAACACCCACATGGGAGGGAAACCAACAGAACCCAATGTTGGGGCTCCGCGCAGGCAACAAGCAGAGAGAGGGACTGTTGAATGGCACAGACCAAGGGTTACGGTTCGGGTCGACCGGTCAAAGCAACGTCTGGGAGCGCTTCGAGAATCGGAAAAGATGGTATAGTTATCCCCACGGGTGAAGGTACTGATCCGGTTCACCACCCTGGCATTGCTATTAGTTCAGCTGAAAAAAAACACAAATACGATGGAATTGTAAGAACTACAGAGATTCGCGGAAACACAGCCGAAGGCTACCACCAACCTCCGTCTTGGAACCAATCGGTGTAAACGCTATAGAGTCTGCTAATGGAACTTAGTAATAATAATAATAATATAATAATAATAAATTCTATTCTTCTACATCTTCCTTTTTATTTCTAGGTTTGGAGAAGTGGGCATAGCAATCATCGGAAAAGAAAAGCAGTAGAGAATATGACAAAAGTGAAAAGAAAACCCAGCCTTTACACCGCCTCTGTACACGCATTAATTAGTGAGGATTCGCGGCAGTCAGAAATCCACGCCAAGAGCTTTCATGGGACACGACGGACCCCACTCTGGTAAAAGATCGTCAATGTAAGGGTTTATAATCCCTTGGCCCAGTGGGCCACAACCATACCGCCTCACAAAACCCCGCCATTCACTCCTGTTATACACCTTCTTCTCGCCTCTACCAAACTCACAATTCCTCTCCTTCAAACATTCGTTTACTGGACTCAATCCACTTTTCTTCGGTCTCCCAGCCAGTCGGTTTCCAACACACTCGCCACTATACATCCGCTAACCAACCGACTATCATTATCCTTTCCACATGACCACAAACCATCTAAACATAATTTCATTTATTCTCTCATTTACCCCTTTCTTCACACCACTTAAAACACGTTCATTCTCATTTTATCATTCTTCTCACACCAATCACACCCCTAAGATTGTCCATCTGAACACATTGAACTTGAGATTATACTTCTTATTCCAGACCATAGTCTCACACTATAACAATAACACAGGTAACAACATACCCTCATGTAAGACCCTAGCACACTCACAAGAACTTAGTCCTTCACATTCACGCAACGATTAATTGCACAAGCCAGCTTCCTAGCATTCCACATAACTTTCCTACTAACACTCTGCATCAATCCGTTCCCTTTCATCCAACATGAATACCCTAAATATTTAAACTCAAGACACTTGTTCCAGCTGCTCACGATTCAACATAACTTCACACTGAGACTGTCCTCACTCACAACCATAACCTTACTCTTACCCACGTTTACTTTCAAGCCCCTCCTCTTACACAACACCTGCCAAATCTCTGCTACCATCCTTCAAAACCTCTCTCAGATTTTCGCCACACAAAAACCAATCATCCGCATATAAATAGGTAGGGCACCCTCCACCCACTCCATTCTCCATCATTCAACACCATTTCCTGCCATCCCTCCTCGAATTCTTTCCTAACCCCATGCATATACAAATTGAATAACCAAGGAGACATAACACAACCCTAGCCTCACTCCGCTATTAATCCTAAACAAATCACCATTGACACCATTTAATCTTATACACACGCTTAACTATCCTCATACATACTTTTGATTCCATCCAGAAGCACTACCACCAACATCATATAATACTAACACCTGCCATAGAGCTTCCTATATTAACCTATCATACGCCTGTTGCAAATCTAAAAACTAAAATACAATTTATTCTTCTTCTCCCTCATTTTCTTCATCATTTGTTTCATGTAAAGATTTGATCCAACATCCTCCTCTACCACTCTAAACGCACCTTGTTCTTCTTCACCAATTCAGTCCTTCAGTCCACTCGAACGCAACTCTTTCGATCAAAATACAGCATATAACCTTCCCTACAAACACTCAATAAACTATATTCCCTATATTTCTACAGTTTCCCTTATCTCCCTTACCCTTATAATAAGGGCATAACTGCTCTCCTCTAATCATTGGAACTATACTCCTCATAAACCTTTATTAACATCAACTTCCTAAAATCTAATCAAATCACGCCATCTCGCCTCCGTTCTAATTAATAATAATAATAATAATAATAATAATAATAATAAAATAATAATAAGTAATAATTGTGGTATTGAAGAAGTGTCCAAATATTATCAAATGGAGCTTCACAATGCAGAGTTGGCAGACTTGTATATAACATGGTTGTGTTAATATATAAGGAAATTGTAAATTGTTATCTTTTGTCAATTCCTTGTTTAAGATTTACGTTGAATTGACTTGCTTTAGCCTACAAGCTATTCGGGCAAAAGGAAAAAAAAGAAGAGCATTTCAGTGAATGGGTTAAAAATTACTGATGTGGTCAAACCCTTCGTCGGAGAAGGAGTCGGGGCTGCTGAAAGTTGAGATGGTCATAAGGTCTCAAAAGATCAAGAATGAGGAACTCATCTTACCAATACTGCTTGAATGGGAGGCTTTAGCAGTTTTCCTAGAGATGAGTGAGTAGGACAAAAACCACTCAGAGAAGATAAAGGAAAAACTGAGAAAAGTTTTTGGTGAAAACCCGTTCATGGCCTTTTAGAAAAAATTGTGAAAAGTGGATGGGAGAGCCGATAGACGTTTATGTCACCGACATAAGAAGATTGGCAAGATGTGCGGGATTGAGCGGCGAGGTAATCGTAAAGCGGGATCTAGTGAGCGGGTTGGCAGAGAACTTTGGAATTCGCGCAATACTGAATGTAGAAGAGTGCAAAATGGAGGAAATTCTATGAAGAGCGAGAGCAATCGCAACGTCAAATAAAATGGAGATCTTCGGCGGGAGCGAGGGCGAGGGGGTGGAGAAAAGGAAAAGAAAAGGAGACCAAAGAAAGAAATGTTGAATGCTTCTCATGTGGAGAACCTCACTTCAGGAGAGAATACAGGATAGGTCGAACAACATATTTAACTTGCTTCAAATGTGTTGGAAAAGGACATTTCGCAAGGGAATGTAAACTTAGAACTTCGGGAAACGAATCCACTGCTGCTGCTGCGTCGGAATCACCCCTCTGATCTCATGGGCCGGCATTCCTCTGAAAAAAATAAAACTGAATGGTAAACGTGTGTTAGGTGCAGCAGATTCTGGCTGCACGAAGTCGATAGTTAGTAGCGATGTAGTAAGAGGATATGGAAAAAGAGAGAACAAAGTTGCGTTTGAAGGAAGGAATGTTGAAAGTAATGGGAAATATGAGGTGTATATAAAGATTGATGGAGAAAGAAAGAAATTTGAGGTCGTAGTGATAAAAAACCTAATGGCGAATGTGAAGATAATCCTGGGATTAAATTTCATCAGGGAGTTTGGGGAGTTTTCATCAACAAAGAGGGAGCCTTTTTCGGGAATTTGAGAAAAAAATTTGGTGCCATCGATAAGGAAGGCGATAGTGAAAGGGAATTGAAAATTGATGACAGTGATTTTTCGGGAAAATTCGACGGGAAGCATTGGACTGTGAAGTGGAAGTGGAAGGAGGTACAGCCTGCGCTAAAGAATATGGTTGACATGCATGGGAGGAAGATCAAAGGTGAAAGAAGAATGAAATTTGGAGAAAAATCGATAAGTTGATCGAGGAGGGAATTCTAGTGCCGTGGTGGGGGGAGTACAGAAAGAGGGAAGAATGAAAGACGTAACTCCCTGGCTTAGAGTTATATATTAAACTATCAGGAAATGTATTTGAAGCAATAAGAGGTTTGAACTATGAGGAAATATGCTATCATTGAGAAAAATAAGATTAAAAAAAAGTAATAAACTATGTACAGGCAGGAGACGCTGAAAATTTCAAATTAAATAAAGATGAACTTGATAAGCTTGACAGTATCCCCGAAAGTTGGAGTTTTGAAGATTTTCAGAAAGAAATAAATCTAGCTCACCTAAAGAATCCTGAAGAAGAAAAAGAACTTTTATCACTGATAGGGATAAAGTAATTAATTTATGAAAAAAATAGATAAATTTTCACAAAAGAAAGGGGGTGGGGGGGGGGGGGGGGGGGGGGGGGGGGGGGGGGGGGGGGGGGGGGTTTTTTTTTGGGGGGTGGTTTTAAATCATAAAAAACAAATAAAACCTTCTTATTCTCTATTCTTACCAAGACTTTCTTAATCGAGAAATTGTTCAAATGCTGATCGTTTTTTCCAAATATCTTCATCAAAAATCCAATGCTCATCTTTTATTTTCAATTTCATCTTGACATGTACCAGTTGAGTAAATTATTTCTTTCCTGTGGCAAAAAAAATGAAAATAATAATAATAATAATAATAATATAATAATAAAATAATAATAATAATAAAAAAATAATAAATAATAATAATAATATATAAAAGTGATATATCAGTAATGATAATATAATAGTTTTTTTTTATATAATAAGGGAAAAAGATTATTCATAATCATAATGTTTAATTAAATAATAATATAATATTTTTTCATCTACCTTTTCTCCCCAAGACAGGGGTAAGGTGCGTAACATCAATCAGAAAAGAAAAGTAATAGAAGAATATGACAGAAGTTTTGATAAAGAAAAAGACCCAGCCTTACCGGCCCCAATTATGTACATAATTAGTAGAATCATATCAATAGTCAAAAATCCACCCTAGGCTTCCCGGGCCCGCGACGGATCCTCACTATGGTTAAATCGTCAAAGGGGTCTATACTGGCCAGGTGGGACATCAAACCAATACCCCCACAGCCCCCTCCATTTACTCTATTAATAACATCTTTCCTCTCCAGCTCTGCCAAAACTCAACATTCCCACCTTCAGACATTCGTTACGACTCCAAATCCACTTTTTTCGGCTAAAAAGGAACAGTCGGTTTCCCAACACAACTCGCCACTATACATCCCGCTTCCAATCCAACAATTCATCCTTTCCACACACCTAAACATCTCAGTTTTATATATTCAATTATTCTCTCATTTACCCTTTCTTCACACCAAACAACTCTAAACACACTCATTCCTCATTTTAATCAATTCTTCTCTACACCTAGCACGCCCAAGATTGTCCATCTGAACATTGTACATTAGATCTATACATCTTATCCAGACCATAGTCCCTCACTACTATCAATAACACAGGTAAACAACATACCCTCAATGTAAGACCCTAGCGCACGTCAAGACTTAGTCCTTACAGTTCACCAATGAATTTAAGCACCACACCCTCTGTCATCCACCAACTTTCTACTACCCTCTTCATCATCCGTTCCCTTCTCATCCAACATATACCCAAATATTTAAACTCAGACACTTGTTCCAGCTGCTCACGTCATCTAACAAACTTCACACCGAGGACTGTCCTCCTCACAACCATAACCTTAACTACACTACTACTACTACTACTAACCTGACTACTACTACTAATAAAATATAATAATAAAATAATATAAGATAATAATAATTTTTAAATATTCACTAAAATAAACATAGTCAAAATATTTAAATTTCAACATAGGCTACTAAAAGTAACTTCAAATTCTTCTAAAAAATTCCTTAAAAAAGACAAAAAACATAAAAAATCCTTGTCCACTTTGTCATTAAAAAAATCATTTCCACTTCTCAGAACGGGTGTCCTTAAGATTCCCAACAACTCTTAAGAAGGGGCTTACAGCCTTCTCTGGAGCAAAAATTGCAACAAACAAGTCCTTTTGAAAAGGTTTAAGTCCTGGAAGAAAGGATTTTTGATAGAATTTTCTTTCTAACTTTGAAGTGAAAAAAGAATCTGAAAAGCGACCTCTGAGAGAAGTTGCAAAATTAACGCTTTGAACCTCCAGGAAGGCTGTAATCTCCTTCTTTAACGAGATTTTCAACTTAAGACATCCTCTGATATTGGATACGATTTTTAACTGACGAAGTTTGGATGAAGGAGTTCTGTTTTTGTTTGTTTAATTTTAAGGAACTTTTTAGAAGAATTTTTGAAGTTACTTAATATGTTTTCTATAAAAGAAATTGGCTTAATAATAATAATAAATCAAACTACTGGCAAAGTTTCTTCCAACCATGAATTTGTGGGAAAGCTTTGACTTGTTTCTGACATCTTCGAACTTTCTAAAGTTCAATCCTTAATTTCAATCTCATTCTTAATATCCATAATAATCAACTCAAAATTTACTTTCTTAAAATATCTCAAAGAGACAAAACCTTTCCTGCTTGATAAAACAATTACAATGTTTATAATAATCTTCATTGAAAGGTCCTTAATTTTTTTTCTAAATGATGAAGATAAAATATAGCCTATACAAATGTATGTACAAATTAAATGGATTTGGAAGTTGTGTAATAAAGCGTTTATGGAGGGTATAGTTCTGATGGAGGAGAGCAGTAATAGTCACCCTTATATAATGGTAAGAGGATCAAGGCAATCTGTAGGACATTAAGGGAATAGTAATTGAGCTGTTGTTAGGGAAGAACATATGCTGGTATTTTGGTCGAAAAAGTGCATCGAGTGACTGAAGGACTGATTGGCGAAGAACAATGTGCGTTTAGGAGTGGTAGAGGATGTGTAGATCAGATCTTTACATTGAAACAAATGACTGAGATAATGAGGGAGAAGAAGAATAAATTGTATTTAAGCTTTATGATAGGATTAATAGGGAAGCTCTATGGCATGTGTTAGTGTTATATGGTGTTGGTGGTAGGCTTCTGAATGGAATTAAAAGTATGAATGAGGATAGTAAAGCGTGTGTAAGAATATCGAAAGTGAATGATTTAATATTCAATAAGCGAATAAGGCAGGGATGTGTTATGTCTCCTTGGTTATTCAATTTGTATATGGATGGGGGTTATGAAAGAATTAGAGGTGGGGGTGGGTTTGAGAGGATTGGTAGAGAGATTTGACAGGGTGTGTAAAAGGAGGGGTTTGAAAGTAAACATAGATAAGAGTTAGATAAACATAGATAACTTATGTTAGATGGTGAGCAGATGGAACAAGTGTCTGAGTTTAAATATTTAGGATATATGTTGGATGAAAAGGGAACAGATGATGCAGAGTGTAATAGGAAAGTTGGGAATGGCAGAAAGGTGGCTGGAGTAATAAATCGTTGTGTGAGTTGAAAGAAAACTAATCTTGTGTGCTAGGGTCTTAGCATCAGTGAGTGGATATGTGTTACCTGTTGGTCCTAAATTGCATAGTAATGAGACTACTGGTCCTGAATAAGAGGTATGATTAAAAGTACAATGGTGCGCCGAGGACAATCTAGGGGCATGTTTAAAGGGTGTAGAAGAATTATAAATGAGGAATGGAAACGTATTAGAGAGTTGTGTGGTGTGAAGAAAGGGATAAATGAGAGAATAAATGAGAGTACGTTGAATGGTTTGGTCATGTGGAAAGGATGGATGATAGTCGGTTGGTTAAGTGGATGTATAGTGATGAGTGTGTTGGAAATCAACCAACTCGGAGACGACAGAAAAGTGGATTGAGTCAGTGAGATGAGATATGTTCAGGTGAGATATGCGAGTTTGGCAGAGCAAGATAGAAGGTCATACATGGAGTGAATGAGGGGTTCGCTGAGGGGTATGGTTAACTAGCCCAACTGGGC
>JABUQX010113258.1:15000-23460 GCA_015478945.1 Trachelipus rathkii
CAAGTCCAAGTACAAAAGCACAAGTACTACTAGAAGTTGTTCAAGTACAAGTACCAGACATAGTACATGGTATCAAGTAACAAGTACAAGTCCTTATGAAAACTGCATATATATTAATATATATATTATATAATATATAATATATATATATATATTAATATATATATATATATATATATATATATATATATATATAATATAGCATATATATATATATATAAATATATATATATATTAAGTTGTTGCAACACCGATACAAAATTTTCCGTCCGATACCGATACAAAGTACTCCAATTTTCATTACCGATATACGATGTCCGATAACGAAAATTTTTGCCGTACCCGATAACGATACCGATACTTTAATTACTATAATATATATATAATATATATGTAAATATATATAATATATATATAAATATATATAATATTATATATATATATATATATAATAATATATATATATATATATAATATATAGTATATATAAATATAATAAATATAATATAATATATAATCTATATATATATATATATATACTAATATATAATAATCCGAACACTGGTTAATGAAACCATACTATTCTCTACACTGCAGCGGTGCCCAGGCCATAACCTGCTCGCGCATTAATAGTGAAACTTTATTAAAAATAAAATAAATTTAATAATGATAAAAAATAATAATTATATAATATATGAATAATAAATATATTATATATATATATAAGTATATAAGTAATATAGATTATATATATATATATATATATATAATATATTATAGACTTTTCTTTTTTGTATTTGTGCTTACGAAACGTAAGAATGCTCGAGTTTGCAATCGTTTTTGTCAAACTTACAAAAAATCGCAAAGAAATGCTCACGCAAATGTAAGAAATTTCTTAATTTGGAAAGTTGCTATTCTCCCTGTGCTTGCCCGAATTTAAGCACGTCTTACCACACGAAAAATCTAAACACAAGAGGTCGGCTTGGCTTCCTGAATTGGTGAATCTTTCATTTAATAAATCAGCTTAAATCTAGATTTCCTTCACAATGGAATAAACTCCATCACAAATAGTTGATTCATTATTTGTAATATAAACATTTGTTATTTTTTTTATTTCTGTTTTTCCATTGTTCAAAATCTGCTCCATCACAACAGTGATTCCAATTGTTTAAAACAAAAGTAAACCTAGAACCTAGCACGAAATCGCGGTCGATTTAAATTTAAATTCCCTGACTATCCCTGACCAAATTCGCAAAATTTCCCTGACCAGCGTGTTCCGTTATTTTGGGCGTTAATAAAAATCTATTAATCATATTGCATGCCTATTTCACTCATTCATACATAAATTTATTGAAATTTACTAAAATTGTTTTCATTCAACCGAATGGATGAATTTAAATTTTTTTTTTTTTTTTAGTAATCGCCTACACCTTCCCCATAGCCCTCCAACTCACCTTCTTTATTTTTTCTCAAAATAGCAGTTTTATTTATCACAAAAGAAAATAAATTTTAAAGCTTACAATAATAGCCTAGGTGAAAACGTCCACTGTGGTCACAAAAGTTCTAAATGGGGCTTTAAGGTTAACTTTTCTTTCAAGCACTGAATTTTTGATTCTTATAGCGTCTCTTGTGATCCAAAAGCATTGTTTTAAACATCTTTCTCTGCTCTTCAAGTTTATGGATCTGTATGGATAATTTCTTTTTCTTTGAGAGTTCTCATACTCCTATGGGTAGCTCTTACATTGTCAACATTTCTTGAGTGATAGGAACTTTATGAATACTTCATGAGATCTTATAGCATTTTGCACTGTTCTTTGAGAAATCAGACTATGTTTTTTCAGATTCTCTACTAAAATGCCTTAATTTACAGAAAACCCTCCTTCTACTGTCGCATTTCCATGGGAAATATCAGTCCTAATTTAATTATTTGCGCCAAAATTCCGCATAACATTGATTTCCAGGTACTATAGAAGAAAACATTCATCAAGTATCTTAGAAGGACAGTCACCATCCAAAAATATGTTGAATTTTAATCAAGGGTAAAATGACTTCACCTGCAAAGTAGAGTGCTTTGTGGTTTTGCTCTATCAGTAACAGAATCTTGATCGGCTAAATTGTGTACAATGCCTCTAAGCAAAATAAGCAAATTTTTTGTTCCCTTGTCTCGGGCTATGACCAAAAATATACTCAGATCCAATAATGAGAGCCCTTGACAGGCTTGTACTTCAGAAGACATCTTTCTAATATCTTTTCTTCATTTTGATTAGCACAGTCTGGAATTCAAGTTGAATTTTAGATATTACTTTCAATCTCGAAGATCGACTTCGTTTAAGAAGTTTTTTTTGTTTTGAAATCCAAGGATTAATACCTTTTACATCATGCCAAATTGTCCTTTGTCCATGTAAATCTAATACACAATAAGCTTAGTTGTTTTCAGCCGTCGCCTTTACTGACTTAAGAATCTTCGCATAATATTTAGTACGAGACATTGTAAATCTGTGAACAAGAATGAACCAAGGTTGGTCTGACGTTTGGAAATTTCGTAAAAATGATTCACTTTCTAAGGGGAAAGCATTTTAAAAAAAAGCCAGTTTGCATTTAGAAATACATCTTTGGTTTGAACAGAAACATTTTTGTGTTGAGAGAAGATTTCGGCTGCAACTGAAACAAAAATCCAAAAATCACTTCGTCAAACCTCAAAAAAGTATAAATCCCTAAAGAGAAAAAGATATAAACAGATTAAGTCTTAAGTCATACAGTCTAAAACACATCCATAAACCAATCACCTTCATCAAAGATAACTTGACATACCTCTACGGACAGAATTAGGAAGAATAAGTAAGGCGGTAATAGTGAACTAAAAATAGAAAGAAACAGGAATAGAAGTAGAATTTATGGGAGTCGTTCCCGCGCCATTTTTTCATTCACTTACAATACATCTCTCATACCAATTATACAGTAAGCGACAAGACATATATCACAAAATAGTAACTTGGTCCATGCGATCATCTCATATGTTTTTGAAATTTAAAAATTTTCCAGGACTTTTTTGGAATTTTCCTGACTTTCAACATATCTTAAAACGCTTCCCACCTTACCCTGACTGAAATTTTTTCCCTGACGCTCCAGAAAGTGTGAACCCTGAAACAGGAATTACTACTAAAACTGTGTGAGCATTTCCTATCGAGCGTAACAACAAATGACATTGACTAAAAAACGAAAACTGGTCTAAATTAAAACGCAAAAGAAGTACTAAAAATTCATCTCTAATCCGCAACGCGTCGTAATTATTACGAATTATGAAAGGACTATAGAACTAAAGAAATTAGTCCTATAGTAAGGTATTAGTGGACTTGCTAACTTCTATTTAGCGCTGCTAAGCCCACTAATACTTTACTTGGAACTTATTTCTGTATTTCTATCTCTTTTAAACTCATGAAAATTGAGGTCTATGAGCCCGCATGGTACACAAGCGCTTTGTTTATTTGTTCTATTGGAATTTTTCCATGAGAGAAATCACCTTTCCCGTAAGATTTTCTACGCTTTAGCCTTACCCACCCAATAGCCTTTTTGATAAACTGTTCACTCGTTTCTTGAAACACTTGTCTGCCTTTAAAAACTACTGCATACTGAATGTTCCTAAACTTCCCTGTTTTATGCTCGGCTCTCCTACATATCACTCCCTTTCCAATGACTTCTACTTATCAGATTAAGATAAATCTAAACAAAAAACTTTCCACAATGCAAGTTTCTTAATTTTATTAACAGCAACTCAATTGGCAGTTTCTTTAAGATTCAAAATGAAGGCATCGCCCGATGAACCTGAAAGGTCTACACATCGTTTACAACTATAAAGTGCCAACTGTAACATCCACTATTAGGGTTAAAACTTTCTTACAACTAAATGATGCGAGCCGTCAACAGCACTGGGCATTCTCCTTTCGAACTAATGCCACGCCAACTCTCAACCATCAAGTTTGTAGCTGTCAGAGAATCACTTATTGACGTCAATAGGCACCGGTATATCTCTTTTAAAATCTCCACTCTTTCAAAATGCTGTCTAACAGGGTAAAAGAACTTGTAAAAAATTTGAAATCTTTTTATATAAAAATCACTTAAAAATATTTTAGGATTTAGAAGGGATACTATTGAAGATATTGGATTACTAAATTGCCTGAATTCGTGCAATAAACGAAGCACGATTTCTTGCGGAGGTTTACTTTTGTTTTGCAAACAATAAATCACTGTGGTTGATGGAGCTGCGTCGATTTCGGAAACACGAAATACAACTAATAAACGAAATAGTTTAATAGTTACCAAAAAAATTTTGGATCAACTATTGTGATGGGAGTTATCGATTTGGAAGAAATTAGATTAAAGCTAATTTTATGAATGAAATATTCATCAACTCAAACGGGCCTACCACGCCTGCATTTGTTTGTTTACACACATTTCGTAAGAACGTGCTAAATTCCTCAAATCACAGGAATAATAGCAACCCCTTAATCAGACTATAGGGAAATTCCTTACTTGTAAGTCATTTTGTTACCACACACTGCGCTGTTTAAGCAAAAACGAACCTGCAACCCGAGCATTTTCTACGTTCGTAAGCACAATACGGCAAACGAAAAACGCCTATTAAAACATACATAGGTCAATAGATTAGGGAAACTATCAGACAAATGGCGGATATATATATATAAGAGAAGTCGGATATATAATAGTATATATATAGACCGTATATTATACTAGATATATATTCTAAGTATATAATATATATATATAATATATAGTATATATATGTATATATATAATTATATATATAGTTATTATATATATAGTATATAGATATATAATATAATAATATAACTATATAGACAATTAAACAAACGATAGAAATTGGAAACTTTAATTTCCTGAGAAAGGGTTGAAGCTAGCGCTTCTCGAATTGCGTTCGAGTCATGGGAAAATTGTTTTAAGATTCTCTTCGTCTGATAGCCAATGTGCGGAAAACCTCCAATCAAATCTAGCTTTCCGTGAATGGTGTTGATAAGCTCAAAAACCCTTTCAACTACCAACACCACCCTTCAGCAATGCGGGACATGGTACGTGAATATATTATATAGTATTAATATATATAATAATATATATATGAGGTATATATATATATGATATATGTATAATAATAAGTATATATATAAATATAATATATATATGATATATATATAATATAAATATATATATCAAACAGTCAATTTAAAACAGCCAAATGTGGGTATCGGTTTAAAGAACGGCAAAATGTTGCCGATACCGATACCGATACCGATACTCAAATAAATAAAATTTCAGACCGATATCGAACCTGATATCCGATACCTCAAAAATCTACCGATACCACCGATACCGAGCGGATGCGGATGTTACGTGCATCACTAATATATATACGGTATAGAATAATATATATATATAATATATCATCATTCAATCATCATCACTCACCTTCATCTCCCAAAGACTGGGGTAGAGGTGCGTTTACATGCACCGGAAACACGAAAAGTAAGTAGAAGAATATGAAGCAAAATGAAAAGAAAAGCTCAGCCTTTACCGCGTCTTTGGTAGGTTCGATGTGGAGAACGGCGTGGGCGTTATGTGTATAGTGTCAGTCGCACGGTGTTATGGCGCCGTATAGTATGGGGTCGCCATTTTATACCTATTTTTGTGAGGATAATCTTCGACAGGTCAAGAAAAGAATTCCACCCTATGAGCTGTCAACGTGAACCCAACGAGGACACTTCACTATGGCATTCTCGTAGCAATGTGTGTACAATCCCTTGGCCAGGTGGGACTACAACCATACCCCCTCACAAATACCTACGCCGCCCATTCACTCCTTATGCACGCTTGACTCTTGCCAGTCTGTCCCAAAGTCTCGAACATTTTCTCGTGCGCTCGGTGAAGAACGGGGGCATCCTGATGTATCTCGACCGGTGCAATCACTACTTTCTTGTGTCCGTCTCTCAGCTGGTTGATTCCCAACACACTCACGCCACATACAGTTCGTCTTTAGACCCAGATCTGACTATCGTTACTCCATCTTGGTCATTCATACATGACCTGAACCATCTCAACGCACTTTCATTTCACTCTCTCATTTCACCCCCTTTCTTTGCACACCACAGTAAGCTCTCTCAAATACGTTGCAATCCCAATGATTGCTAATCGAGTTCCTTTAGAGTACTCAGCTCACGTTCGGCAGACTGGTCGTTAGAAGGGGCAGACTGAGTCCCCTTCTTAATAAGAGCGATGGAATATTATTTACTATCAAGAGTAGAACAGATCGAATAAATTTATTATTTTTCTTTTGTATAGTCCCCCCTTTATTATATATACATTATGTCTTTTTCCTTCATTCCTAGCTGATCAACGATTCCAAAAAAAAATTCTTAGTTTAAATAAATGTTTACAATATCAAATTCATTAATTTGAAAGCTTTTACAGCAGCAGTAGGAATCATTTTAGAAAGTATCTCTGGAAGAATTAGATCTATCCAAAGAATAGTTCAAGGACACTGTGGAGAGGAATTTATAGAACCACCACAAAACCCAGGTATTTGGGAATTTATATTTAGTTGAATAAAAAGGTGAATGATTGTGAGTTGAGAAAAATTGAAATAATATAGATTCACACTTCATGTTTCGAATATTAGATTAAAAAAAAAATCATAAACTATTCAAATAAGAATGAAGAAAGTCTGAAAGAGATATATAAATGTTTTTACTTAATTGATCTTGCAAGGCATATACATTACATTAATACAATGTATATACAGTATATTTTTCCAGGGTTTTTGTTCAGGATTCTTCCTCCAAATTTTGTTTTTGGGCGTTTGGTTGGATACTAACCAGAAGTCAATTGAGTGAAGAAATACCTTGATTTTGGGATTACTTGCAAGATTTTGCTCTGTGGGATTTGTACATTGCTGTTTCAATCCATGAATGTGCAGATTTGCAGAATCGCTCAAGGCTGAAGACTATCTTTTGACACGTATCGTCTATAGCCTGAAGATCAACGTACCCATAATCTATTGGAAATAGGAGAAGAGTCTCATACATGAAGGAAAGAGACAGAGTTTAAAGATAGGGAATTTAAATTACCATAGCTGTACACTTTTCACTCACTTTTCCTCTTCCTTACTAACCCCACAATTACACGTAATTCCTAAAAACCCACTTCTCATATCTATCCACTCTTTTCTCCCCATGCAGCACAGCACGCAAACTGAGGCAAGAAAGAAGATAAGAAGTAGAATAAGTTGTAAGAGAGAGGAGTTAGATGTTTAAGAAAAGTATTGAAGGGAATTACAGATTTTATGAAATCCGGAAACACGAATAGTTGAGACTTAAGATGAAGCATGACTAGGCGGAATCTGGAAATACCAAATAGTTAGATAGAACCTGCCTAAGTAATTCACCTACCAATCTTGAACGTTCTAAATTAAAAAATTTTTGTAAAAGTTTATATAAAAATTAAAGCCAGTTGTACTTGAGCTTGTGTGTCAAATAGCCCCGGAGAATAGGATTTAATTAGAAAAAAAGTATGCAGTCACTCAGAATAAAGCAATCTTAGGAGCTAAATCAAGGCAAGTGTGCATTTACTAGCAGGAGGATTCTCGACACGTTTCCACGTTGAATCCGGAGCTGTTGCCGAGGAATACAAGGCGCAGAAGATAGATCTAATACAATGTTAAGTATGATCAAGTTGTTTGTTTTATTGCTACAGAGCAGGAGTGGGAAGCAATAGATCGAGGGGACGCGTGTTCAGGTAGGCTCCGCAGAGCATCACTAACAATAGATACTTCTATTACTTAAATTACAAGAAGAAACTGTAGAAATTAGCCTACAACATAGATTGTACACGGGTGTCGTGCAGCATCTTCCCAGGCACTCGCAATTTAAGAGCTATGCGGTCCTGAAAAACAAGGACGGCTGCCTATGTCATGGCGTGGTTATAGTGAATGCAAGCTTCCAAGCGGTTGCCACATACATATGCAAAAGAAAGTAGAGGTCAGCATAGACTGATGAGTTTAGTTTAGCAAAGTAGCTGGAACATACAGAGAAGAGGTCGTTTGTATGGAACGTCGGATGCTCGTCAAATAAAACCACAGACCCCTTTTCTCTAGCCCTTAAACATTCTAAATTCCTATATCTGTCTCTTCACCATTCATTTTATATTTAATGTTCATGCAGTGCAAAAATACAATTGCATCATTGTGTGTTAAAGTATTATTTTCATCTTTGAAAAATAAAAGGAGAAACATTAAACATCACTAATATCAGTATATATATATTAATATATATATAGTATATATATATATAATACATATATATTAATATATAATATATATATATATATATATTAAGGGATGTAACAGATACCAGAAAAGAGGCCGATACCGACACT
>JABUQX010113259.1:0-5000 GCA_015478945.1 Trachelipus rathkii
TTTATCACCCATGCTCAGCAACTTGTACATGGATTTAAAAGAACACTACTTTATTCTCTCTCATCACCTCCTTAAAGACTGTGGTTGGCTCCGTTACGATAATGACGTCTTTGCCGCCATCCCCAGCACGATTGACCGCACACTTAATCTAAATCATATAAATAGCATTCACCCCAACATGCAATTCACTATGGAGACCCTACCTCCCACTCAAAATTCCTTACCCTTCTTAGACACCCTTATCTAGTGTCACCCCACCACTAAATTATCATACACATTACAGAAAACCCACATCTACACCTAACTACATACACTGGTACTCCACACACACAACAAATACAAAACTTTCCACCCTCTCCTCCTTGTATCTCCGTGCCTTCAAATTCTGTTCTCCCGTTTTCCTTAAACAGGAACCAGACATCCTCAAAGCAGTTTACAATAAATTAAAATATCCCAATCACGTAATTATCAAGGCATTTAAAAAAGCAAAATCAAAATTCTGTTCAACAGCACAAAAAATACATAAAAAAACTTTTTTACCTATACCCCACATAGACATAAAACATTTTCAAAAATTATACCGAAAAACATAACTTTAATCCTGTCTAATAAAATCATATTAAAAAAGTCTTCAAAACCCTCCAAAGCCCCCAATTTAAACCTCCCTTACATTTATAAAATCCCACGCACAAACTGTAACCTTAATTATATCTGCAAAACCACCGACCATCACAGAAGATTATACCAACATGAGCATGCCTTAAATACAGATAATAAAAACTCAGCACTTACCCACCATTGACAACAAGACAATCATCATATAAATCCTAACAAAAGCAACATTATAAAATACATCAACAACACAAATAAGAGAAAAATAGCCGAAGCCTTCTGCATACACAATATTCTCAATTGTTAGCCCAGTCAATAAAGATTATGAAACGGAAATAATTAGGATAAAGCTATTTTTTACCCCATTGATAGATAACTACCACAGGAGACTTTTCGCAAAATTTCCCCCAGCCCTCCCCCAAAGGGTAAAAATGAAAAATATTTACGGAACAGCCATTATCTTCGTTACTAATGATTGAATCAATTTCAATTTTTTTATTGTCTTTGTTATTAAGTGGGCTACAACATTATTTATCTTCATATTTACGCTAAACCTAATAGTTTTTGACAAATTAAAGAGAGGAAATGGAAAAAGTAGGTTTTCTAATTTGAAACTTTTGATTTTTGCTCTATAATTCTTTTACATGTCATATTATGGGAAAATCATTACTATACAAGTTATAGCCTACACTTTTGTGAATCTACTGATATACAGTTTTATTTATTTATGTGCGATGCAAATTAGGTTCACGGTAGAAATAACAATTTGATATAAAACAATATGAAATGATTTTTTCAATACAATTCTAATTCTTATGCCAGTTTCCCCCAACCCTTTTCCCTAATATAAGGGCCATGCCATCATCCACCACCTATGAACCCGCCGTGTCCCAGACTGGCCAAACCGATAGCTTTTTAAAAACACTGTATTACATAGCTATAAGTGCTTTATAGCATGACGGACCACCCACCCACCACTAACATGTTGTATACTTTATATTCTTTTGACATCCAGCTCCTTTTATGTTTACATTTTAATTACATTTAATTTGTTGTTTCTATCATATATTCAATCGCTGCTATTTGCAATGTGTATAGCTTCACTCTACAGAAGGTGGATCCACACTATCTTCCTAGAAATAAAATTGTGAGTTTAAGCATGATAACCCATTACAATTCTCACACATTGGAGAACATACCGTTTGCTTTTCTGCATGCACAGAAAACGCCACATCCTCTTCTGCAAGCACAAGATAGTTGATGTAACAGATCATCTGGAGCAAATGGTTTGGATGTGGTAAGTGGTTTCAGTGTTCTTTTGAAACTTCTATTCTGTTTTATAGTTTCAACTTTCCATCCACACTCTGTGGCTTGGAGTTTGTTTCCTAACCACTTCTGAATTGTATTGTAAAAAAAAACTCTTAAGTGTTCTTCTGAGGTCGGCGGTAGTTTTGCCATGTCAAAGTTAGATCTTAGAGCACTTTTCTTTGCCAAAGCCAAGAATCTTTAATATGGAGCATCGTTCAACGTAGAGTATTTTTTCAACCCATACAAATACAGCACAAATTTCTCTCAGGCAGCCAACAATTCTTCTTTTGATGTGGTAACATCCAGAAAGATCTCGGCCCAACTGTGAGTCTCTGATAATTTAAGCATTTCCATTGCTTTTATTTTCCCTATATTATTAAAACAAGAGGTCACATCACAGCCAGTCAATGCATGGGTAAGTAATAGAAGATGTCAGGAACTTGTACTTTTCGATCAATGTTTCTATCTTGTATATGGCGGTTGAATAAATAGCACCACCTGTCTCTTTATGAAAATATAATTTTTCCGTTCAGGAGACAGAGAAATTAACAATACAATAAAATCTGTATCTGACCCCACAACTACAACGTTAGAACTAGCGTTAATTTTGTTTATTGCTGTCATTACAATGTCTACATTGGCATCTTCTTCCAATATTATCACCCTCAGTTCATGATTTTGAAGTTCTGATCCCAGAGTTAGCGTCAATTTCTTTTTATTTGTTTTGTTGCCAAAAAGTCTTCTTTTGCTGTAACAAACTGTATTTTTCTGAAACGAGATACCGCATGATGAATGTCTTGCCGCCCTTCTGTTCTGCTCTTCATTCTTGGTAGTAAGCTCATTGGGATATCCGTCAAAAACAATGGTTGCTTTTTTCCCATAATTATTGAGAATATATCAACGGTAGTAGCAGGAAGCCTCCATCCAAAACATAAGTTACATCGTTCATATCAAGGTTCTTGACAAGACCTTCCTCAAACATTTTTATCATAGAAGATTTTGTCCCCTTTCGAAGAGATACACCATCAAATAGGGATGGTGGACCTGCTGTCAATTCATATCCCAGATGCAATCCTAATTTTCTGGGGCTGTCGCAGACACACAATATACGGTTGAAGAGCTGTTGGGAATTAACGATAACTTCTTTTGATCACTTTCACCGATTTTTGATGTGCTTGGGTTTTTACCATGTCTTTTCTGTGAAGTTTGAGCTCTTCAAAAATTTTCACTTTCATTTTGTAAATAGCCTTAAGCCATATCTCATAAGCTCGGTCACAATTTACCGAATCGTCACTTACAAATCCAGATTCCAAGGACACTAGTTCTCTCAAGAGTTTGGTGAACGGATTGTGTTGTTGTAGCTACGTGGTAAACTTTAGTAGGTCACATCGATCTATTTGTTTTCTTGACTCTCGTTGTTCAACATGTTACTCATTATATTGCATTGATGTTCCAAGAAAATCTTCAACGGCTTCCTGTACTTTGAGGAAGAAGGGAGTTCCAAGGACCTATTTCAATAGAATGATGTCCGTTATGCCTCGTCCATGTGTTATACCACCCACGGATTTTATAGGACGCATGAGGCCTTGTTCTATACACATACCAGTCCACGTTCCAGACCAATGTGTACCCTTTCGCCTGCAGAAAATTCTTTCTTCTTAAATTAAAATTCTTGCTCAGATAGTTTTGGGTCAATTTTAATCATCTGCTAAATGTACAATTGAGCGGACTTTGCATAAGGTAAGTGTCCGGCTGCATGGAAATAGGGAAGCATTTCAATGGTTGTGTTTTTTGTTTAAATGCAAATTCCAATCTCCGGATCTTTCAGAGAAAATAAATCGCATTATGAGGTCAATACACTTCAAAAAGTTCATCCACAGCTTAGTTGTTCGATTCAGAAATTGAATGTTCCTTAAACAATCATTTACCATTTGCAAAACCTCCATTACTGCAGATTCTTCAAGAACATCTTGTTCATTTCATTCGTTTCTTACCAGTTCATTGGAACATTTTTCAAAAACTGCATTCTTTCACACCGGCAAAAGTTTCCTTCATCAGATTTATGATAGCACAAGCAGTTAAACTGTATGCTCGAACGCACCTCGCATATGCATGTCCATTCATCATGTGGCCTACAGTTGTTCACTCATACACCGAGGTCCATAGTGCTTCCAAACCACTTCCCTCCATAATCTTGCCAACAGAACCCAAGAAGGACATGAGGCGATGAAATCCTCCTAGCCTCAATATAACTTTAGATATATCACTACTGCTTTCTGCTGATGCTACGATTTCTGACGACTTTAGAAACAATGGTTGATCGAATGTCATAATACAGGCACGGTTTTGTTTCTTACATTGTCTTGAAGCATAGCTAAGAGCCGCAAAAATTGTGGATGGATTGCTAGGGTCCAAGTTTATGAATGGTACTCCTAATACGTATGTGGTCTCACACTTTTCCCTACTAGTACTCATCATAGAAGTCATGAATCCATTTCACCCTGGCTGGGTGTTTGAACCAACAAGCCACATAACATTGATGGGAAACATCGTGTGGTGCATTTCGCAAGTGCTTTCAAGTCAGTTACATCTTCGACCAAAATAATGGGCAGTCCACTTCGGAGGTTTCTCTTTCCGTAGGAGAGCACAAGACACGAATCGTTTCGGGGTTAAATGTTCCTGATAAAATTCTTTCGATCTCTATCCGTGTTGCAACGCATGTGCTGGGTGATATACATTGAATCCCACCCATGGCGTGGAAAGTGTTTAACCCCTCCAGCGTTCGTACATTGATGTCCTCATTGCGAAACACATATTGAAAAAATGCTTCATCACTTATTTTAGGCGATCCACCATTTATGAGGGAATTCATATAAACAGATACTTCATTGTATGAAACACAAACTCCCATTGCTGCAAGTAGGTCAATCAGATGTTTAGATCCATATATCCTATGTAGTGTCAACCAATACAAGTTTGAATGGATAGAAATGACCTTGGTCTGACAGCAGAAATTATCCCATGGTTTATCACAGCACATTTTCTTCCGATTTTATTTACATCAGAAGTTTTTTCCTTTT
>JABUQX010113260.1:0-30898 GCA_015478945.1 Trachelipus rathkii
GGGCAGAGTGCGCGTGATGTGAATTTCAACGCTTAGAGTTAGGAAAGAGAATGAGAACGTATTGGGACCATTTGGAGAGGAGACAAGAAACATGGAGGGAGAGGCCTTGATCGATTTTTGTGTGAGAAACGACCTAAAAATAATGAACACGTTTTTCAAGCAAAGAGAGTCGCATATCTTGAGGAGCAAGAGAGACATCACCAAGGGGTGGAAAGGACGTTATATCTCGCAAGACTGGTAGACCCGAAAGTGAGGAGAAAGGATGTAAAAAAATGTGTGAAAAGATGCATAGAGTGTCAGTGTATCGACCCTGCGCCAACAAAGCATGAGGAGGGAAGATTAAGTGTTGAGGATAATAGCTATAAAAATGAGCAAAAGAAGCAGTGATCAGGTGGAGAGAATTGGCCCTCAGAACAAGGAACAGACGAAATTTTGTAAGAACGGGAACAAATGCAGGAAACCTAAGGAATGGAGAAGAGCGGGAGGGAGAGAAAACGAAAGCACTTGCAGGATGTATTCAGGGAAGTGGCAGACAAACTCTTGGTAAATCGATGGGTAGAGATGATAGGAGAAGGAACATACACCATTGTGGGAACGAAGTGAAAAACGCAATTAAGAGAAAAAAAACAGGAAAATGAGAAGTGCTGAAAGAAGAAAACACGGGCAGCAAGGGAGAAATATGTACAGGCAAGGAATCAGGAGAATAAAGAGAAGGGCAAAAAAGATGGAGACCGAGAGAATGGCAGGAGAAATAACGAGAGATGCGGGCGAAGGGAAGAAAAAGCTATTTAAGATGGCGAAGGCGTATGAGAAAACCAAAAAGGTTAAACCTAGAAATATAAAAGATAGATACGACGAATCTGTGAGACCAGAGAAAGAAAATGATAGCATGGCCATTACTATAAGATCTGGCTGATGTCGTAGAATACAGAAGAACAGAGGAAGCAAGCTTGCAGACATCAGACGAGGAGGAGGAGCAATGGAGACGGGATAACGGTGTTTAGAGGAATATGAGGAGCTGATAAAGAGGGATTGAATGTGTAAAGCACCAGGAGAGGATGGAGTGGCTGTGAGTTCGGCTGGTGGTGGAGGGAGGAGATGAGCTGAGAGGGAGAATCATCAGTTTGAAGAACAGTGTTGGAGAGGGAAAGGTGCCGGAAAGGTGGGCAAAGCAATAAATAATAATACCGATATATAAAGGTAAAGTAGATGCAGGAAGCTGTAATAATTATAGAGGTATTCAATGGACCCATCTGGCGAAAAATACGAAAGAATATTGGGAAGCAGGTTCGAGAGAGAGGTAGAGACCGAGACTCAAAAAAACAGTACAAGTATAGAAGCAGAGGAAACGATGACCTCTTATTCCACACTAGAGAATGATCTCGGAGAAGATGCTGGAATATGGAAAGAGATTCTTTGTAGCTTTCATCGATCTGCGCAAAAAGGATTTGATTCGGTGCCAGAAAAAAAAAACAAAACAGAAAAAAAAGCTCTGGAGAGTTATGGAGAGGATCATGGAGTGAAGGTAGGATTAAGAAGGTAATAGAAGTATGTATGAGAATGCAGTGTTGCTAAGTTAGAAGAGTGCGAGAAACGATTAGATGGTTGAGGTAAACAGGATGAAGCAGCGAGAGTTTCTATCGCCACCTGATGTTTATATTACGTGTATATTCTAGACGTGGTGAACTAAGGAAGTGAAAATGAGGACTCGGGAGAATTTTGAGGGGACATAATCAGTTGCGGAACGATTCTGGCAATGTTGGAAGCGAGAGAGAGGACACCGATTTGAGAGGTGGTTTAGAGTTGTTTGCGAGAGTTGGAGAAGAGCAGGGATGAAAGATGAAATGTAAGAAGACAGATATTTAACAGTAACCGAGGAAATGAGATATGGTGAGGAGAGAGCGAGTAAGGCGAGTAATACCTGCACATTATCTCGAGAGGCATGTCTTTAACAGAAGGGGAGGAAGTGAGGAGATTACGCGAAGAATGGAAAAGTATGGATTAGTTAGGAAAGCGGTATACCCCATGATGAGAAAATAGCAAAACATCGGAATAAGGTTAAAAAAGATGTCTTAACAGTGTAACGTGAACTCCGACACTGCGGTCGGGAGCGGAACAGTTAAAACTTATTGTCTTGTCCATGAAAAGAATAGCCAACA
Source organism: Trachelipus rathkii (assembly GCA_015478945.1). Taxonomy (NCBI): domain Eukaryota; kingdom Metazoa; phylum Arthropoda; class Malacostraca; order Isopoda; family Trachelipodidae; genus Trachelipus; species Trachelipus rathkii. The sequence continues at coordinate 2,160 of JABUQX010113260.1, forward strand.
CAAATACCAAAATTTCTACTTGCAAGCTTAGACAACTTAATGATCACCCCGACTTTGGTTTAAAAAAATAAAACATAAATTGCAATATTATTTATATTAGCTTCCAGATTACTATATAATATATATATATATAATATATATAATATAATATATATATATATATATATATAATATTATATATATAATATATATATATATATATATAAGTATATTATATTATATTGATATATATATATATATAATATATATATGTAATATGTAATATATAATATATATACTATATATATTCATACCATAATAAGAAATTTATCTTAACTCTAGATTGTAAACACAAACAAGATGAAGAAGATGGTGTAAAAACAATCAGTTATATGTTGGGCGTAAAAACTTTTGTGTTTTGTAAAAACATTTAAATTACATTCTCTTGACTAATATAAATATACCTTATTATAAAAATAGATAAAAAAAAAGATTAGAAGTTTTTAGTTCCATCAAATAGGACGATATACAGAATACAATAATAAAAGAAGACAGGTACACTGCTAAAAATTTTGATTGATGAACCAAGCTTGAGTGATTAATACTAGATATATATTTACTATATAATATATATATATATATATATATATATATATTATATATATTATATATATTATATATATATAATATATATTATATATATATATATATATATTATATTATATTAATTATATTATATATATATATATATACTTAATATATATATATATATATTATTATATATATAATATAAATATATAATATATTATATGAGGTTACTAGTTACTACTAGCTACTCTCTTACTGCAATAGTTTCTGAGAATATCTGTTACTGAAAGTATAACTGATTAACATAAATATGGCAAAATACATATGGAAAAAAGGTTAAAATCCAAAGTGACACAAAAATACAAGATGGTGAAAAATTTGTTCCATGTAAACCAACAATGAACAACAACAACCATTTTTCGGAAGATTATATTATACAAAGACAAATAAACAAAAAACTATTATATTACAACTTAAATCGCTAACGAGATCTCAAATATGTCAATATTTGAAATGAACAGACAACTTTAAGTAAACTAAATATTAATAACCAAGTCCATATTACTTACAAATTAAAAGAAAAAATTTAATTATATGAGCGTTAAATTTTGTGATATAAGATATATGTTTCTTACAATAATTTTCACAAATCAGAAGGCCTCCTTTACCCCAAAGCCACACTTGATGCAGCAAGGTGATGTACCAAATCTTTGGATACATAATCACACTTTAAAGTTGCTTCTCCCTAAGACTTTGTCAAACCCATATTTATGCAAATTTTCTTGACGGATTACTTGGCGACCTATCTACGATCAATGAAAAAAAAGATATAGAATAGGATTTAATCTTAAGATTACCAAAAACGCGTTACATAAATAAATTATCTAATATTTACATGTTAAGAGCAATAATTGGTATTACTTTGACAACTATGTTACGAAATATGTGAAACCCCAGTACGTTGGTTACAATAAATAGATCCAAAAAATTGCTTAAAATTACTCATTTTCTGCAATTACTTACAGTATATACATTTTTTTGATTTAGCAAATTTCCATTATACTTAAATGACTGCTATTATTTCTTAATCAATCTATATTTCTCTAACCTTCTTTTACTCAACACAAGTATAACCACGTTACTATACCATTATTTATTTACCTTTCAACAATTCTCTTTTTCAAATCTGATTCTCACGCAAGGTAACGAGAAATATTTACAACACTATATGTAAGTATCTCTGATTTAATAATAAATATATTTCCAAAAAATCATTTGAACGTTCGGTAACTTTGGAGTAAGCGTAGTATGACGAAAGATCGATTTTTATCGATAATCATTTATTTTTAAGATTCTCTACCCATGAATGATGACGTAAACAGCGTAATCCATATCTAACATTTTCGGTTACGTCCTAAAAACTCATTAAAGATTATGAATAAAGACTTTAAAATGAAACACAGTGACGTGTAGATTTCTGAAGACGAATTCAAACCAGGTCTTTGTGGGAACTAACCGAGTCGTGACTTGAATTTTTTTATGTGTGGCAGGTTGCATTGGAAGTATCGACAACATCGAGTACCTGTTAAAAAATCTATTTTTTATACTACGGTTGGCTCCACAAATTAACGAATATTCATCAGACACAGCTATTGACAATAAGAACTTGACGAAACGAGAGATTCTATATATATATATAATATATATATATATATATATATATATTATATAATATATATATATATAATATATATATATATATAATATATTAATATATATATAATATATATATTATATATATATATATAATATTATATATATATATATATATATATTACTATAAAATTGACAATCTTCACAACAACTATAAGCTCCTAAACAAAAAATCGACAATCTAATTATAACTTAACTTGAATGCTTCCTTTTTTTGCTAATGAATTTCCATGAAAGGATGTCCCATTAGCCAACAATGAAGAAAGTCTCATTTTACAGCATGAAAGAAAGATAATTTACGGGCACTCAAACTACTACACAAGACCCCAGTGTCTATTTCCCTATTCGATGTTTGTCCAATCTTGATTGAGTAAATTGCCCGACATACCTGGCTACTTTCACTTATACAATTTTCTTCTTGAAAAGGTGGAAGCTTAGGACATCATCAAGTATCGTGGACGACATTAGATAGTGACATCTAAAAATCACTCTCTCTCCCTCTCTCTCAGAAGCCATCAATACACGAATCACTCTTAAAGGAATAAATGAACAAGCTCACAGAGATTCTTTACTCTCCATCAGCAGCATCGAACACTGACTCCGCGTCGCTGAGGTTACAGCAACCGGGAGCTCTATCCACTAGGTCATCCACGTTCCCAAAAAAGATTAAGTCTAGCTTATAAAGCCCCGGTCTTCTCCTCCCATACAATATACTGAGTAATGTTCCTATTACAAATATACTCCTCTTTTCTACATCTCTCCTAGTCCAAAATCATTTTGAGAAGAGAACTCGATCAAATCGCCTTTAAGTCAGCTCCCATTTTCTTCAAATCCAACTCTCTTGCCGTAAGCTTAACCATATCGCTCATTCATTTCTATGCATTCTGCTAAAATATTACTCTTCTACAAATTGCAAACTTTCTTCAATTTGAAACTTTCAAACGCGCTATATCAGGTCAAGGTGACCTTCTTTCCACCATATAGTATATATATAGTATATATATATATATATATAATTATATATATAATATATTATATATATTATATTAGTATTATTATGTATATATATTATATATATATATAATAATAGATATATATATATATATATAATATATATATATATATTTATATATATTATATAAATATATTATATATAATATATATATATATATATTATAATATATATATATAATATATATTATATATATATTATATATAATATATATATATATTATAATATATATATTATATATATAATATATATAATATATATATAATATTATATAATATATTATATATATATTAATATATATATTATATATATATTATATATATCCCCCTATCCTCAGATTGGGGGGGGTGAGGTGGGTATCAAACACCGGAACAGAAAAGTAGAAGAAAATAACGCAAGTCGAAAAGAAAGCCGCCTTCCTTAAACACCTAGTGAGAAATCGCCCAGCAACCAAAAAAATACACATGAGCTTCACGAGACTGCGACGGACCTTTGCTGCGGTATCTCGTCAATGTGGGGTTAATCTCCTGGGAAAAGCCCACCCATACCCCCTCACAAAACCTCGCGATTCACAACGGTTATGCATCTTTCTTCTAACCTCTGCCAAACTCACATTCCTCTCTTTCAGGAATTCCTTTACCAACTAAATCCACTTTTTATTCGGTATCCTAACCGGTCGATTCCCTAGCACACTAACCATATATGACATCATCCGCTTAACCAATCGACTATCATCCATCCTTTCTATATGGCCAAACCATCTCAATGTACTCTCGTTTATTCTCTCACTTACGCCCTTCTTAACACCATACAAGTCCCTAATGCATTCATTCCACATTTTATAAATTCTTCTCACACATCTGAACACTTCGTCAGTTAGATCTATGCCTCTTATTCCAAACCATAGTTTCACTACTATACAATAACACAGGTTACACATACCTCATTGCAAAGACCTAGCACACTCAAGGAACTAAGCACATCTCCACAGTGATTCTTAAATTGCACCAGCCACCTTCCAACCATTCACAACTTTCCTATTACATTCTACATCATCCGTTCCCTTTTCGTCCAACATATATCAGAAATATTTAAACTCAGATACTTGTTTCAGTTGCTCAGCATCTAACATGACTTCACAACGCGAGCTCTCCTCACTCACTACCATAAACTTACTCTTATCTACATTTACTTTCAAAACCCCTCCTTTTTGCACCCCATTTCAAACCCCTGCTACCAATCTCTTAACTCTCTTCAGATTCAGCACACAAAAACCAAATCATACGCATACAATAAGTAGGGCATCCTCCACTCCTCTCTTCCATTCTCCATCATTTTAACACTTTCCCCTGCCACCCTACCTCTAAGTTTTATATATAGTTATATATATATTAATAATTATATATATATATATTATCTATATATATATATACTTATATATATAATATATATATATTATATATATATATACTATATAAAATAAACAAACTTAGGGGTGTATGTAAGGTGTGAGAAGAGTTGATAAAATGATGAATGAACTGTTAGCGAGTTGTGTGGTGTGAAGAAAAGCGCAAATGAGAGAATAAGCGAGAGTACATTAGTTTGGTCATATGAAAGGATGGATGATAGTCGATTGTTTAAGCGGTTTTTGGAAATTTAAAACAAATTTTTTTTTTTAAAACAAAAAAAAATTTGGTGAGTCTTCTGGAATCGAAGGCTAGGAGACTGAAAGAAAAAAGTGATTGAGTCAGTAAAGGAATGACTATATGGAAAGGAATGCGAGTGTGGCAGAGGGAAGAAGAAAGGTGTATAATAGTAGTGAATGGCGGGTCTTTGTGAGGGGGGTATCGGTTGTTGCGCCGCCTGTAAAAGGCATGAACCATACATTGACGAGCAGATACCATAGTGGAGTCCGTTGCGAGTTTGTGAAGCAGTATGATGGTAGATTTTTTTTACTGCGACGAGCTCGTCACTAGGGAGGGAGGGACGGTTGGGGGGGTGCTTTCCTTTCCACTTACATCACGTTCTTCTACTACTTTTCTGCTTCCGGTGAATGTGGCGTATCTCAACTCCAACATGGGGAAAGGAGGTAGGATGATAAATATATATAATATATATAATTTATATATATATATATATATTATATATATATATATATAGTATATATTAATATATATTATATATAATTATATATATTATATATGAGATTGGGATCGCCAGTTTAAAATGTTAAAACTTTAATGAATAAAAAAATTTTTTTAAATGAAAAACTTTTTTACAAACCTATCACCGGCGAGATTTTTCTTACGCTAAGCCCTTTATATATATATAATATATATATATTAATATCTATATATATATATATATATATATATATTATATATATACTTATATATATATAATATATATATATATATATAATATATATATAATTATATAATATATATATGATAGTATATATTTAAGTAATTTAATTAAAGCAACAAAACTTTATTATCATTAAAAACCAATCAAATAATAATGAATAATCATAATAATAATAATAATAATTAATAATAATCATATAATAATAATAAACAATAATAATAATAATAATAATAATAATAAATCATTTACATGAGAAGTTTGATCTTTTTTACAAATTGGAATTTTCCTTCTTCAGCCACTGGTCAACTGTGAGCTGGCGGAAAAAAGTTGATTATTATTCAGTATAGTAATATAATATTATATAATAGATAAATATATATACATTATTAATATGTATAAATTATATATAGTACTATATATTATATATATTTATATATATATATATATATATATATATATATATATATATATATATATATATATATCTTTCTTTATCTTCCTTCCATTTTCCCAAGAATGGGAGTGAGGTGCGTGACGTAGCATCGAAAAGAAAGCAGTAGAAGAACATGACATAAGTCGAAAAGAAGCCCAGCCTACCGCCCCTCAGATACCATTAATTAGTGGGGAAACTCATCGCGTCAGAAAGCCACCCTAAAGCTCATGGGACAAGCGGAGACAGACCCTCACGTATGGTAGATCTCAATGTAGGTTCATTCTTGGCCCAGGTGGCCACAACCATACCCGCTCACAATCCCCCGCCATTCACTCCTGTTATACACTTTCTTCTCGCTCTACAAACTCACATTTCTCTCCTTCAACATTCGTTTTACTGACTCAATCACTTTTCTTCGGTCTCCAGCCGGTCGGTTCCCAACACACTTCGCCACTATATGACCGCTTAACCAACCGCAATATCATTCATCGTCGTCCACATACCAAACCATCTCAAATACTTTCATTTATTTCTCATCATTTACCCTTCTTCACACCACAGCACTCTCTAATAAGTTCCCCAACTTTATCAATTCTTCTCACACCAGCACACCCTAGATTTCCGATAACACATTGAACTTTAGCATCTATACTTCTTCAATCCGACCAGTAGTCTCCACTACTATACGAATAACACAGGTAACAACATACCCTCACATGTAAAACCCTAGCACACGGAGGACTAGTCCCTTAATCACCAACGATTAACTTGCACCAGCCACCTGTCTCCATTCACACTTTCCTACTACACTCTGCATCATCTCTTCCCTTCTCATCCAACATATACCCGAAATATTTAAACAGACACTTGTTCCAGCGCTCACCATCTAACATAACTTCACACTGAGGAGTGTCCTTCACTCCAACCATAACCATACTCTTATCTACTTTACTTTAAACCCTCCTTTTACACACCTGCCAAATCTCTCTTTACTAATCCCCTCAAAGCTTTCAGATTACCGCACAAAACACTCATCCGCATATAATAGGTAGGGCACTCTTCACTCGTCTTCCAATTTCTATATCATTTTAACACCATACTCCTGCCACTTTCAGAGACCCTAATCCGTATATAATTGAATAACAAGGAGACATAAACACATCCCTGCCTCACTCCGCTATTAATATTAACAATCAACTTTTCGACCCCATTTATTCTTACGCACGCTTCACTATCGTCATAACATACTTCTTGAATATACGGGTATATATATATATATATATATATATATATATAGTATATATATATAATATATATTATATATATATATAATATATATACATATATATATATATATATATAATATTATAGATATAATTATATATAATATATATAATATATATATAATATATAATATAAAATATATATATATAATATATATAATAATATATCTATATATAATATATATAGTATATTTATATATATATATATATATATATAATAATTATTGAAAAATATAAATATTATTGGCATCCGGCATTCCGGATGCGGATGTTGATAATTATATATATATATATATATAGATAATATATATATATATATATATAATATATATATATTATTATATAATATTATATATATATATATTATCATATATAATATAAACACCTGAATTAACGTGCTTTATCCCCTATGCAGGGGGTAACACAGGGGACCACAGGAAATCGAAATTTTAAGGCAGGCTATCCCAAACCAGCGCCACCAACGTGTTGCCAGTCAAGTTTTAATTCTTGCCCCCAGGTAGATAAACCCCCTTCTACGCGGAGGATTTGAACCAGCTTCCTCTCGTATGAGAGGCGGTGACTCAAACCTCCTGCGCCACAGGTCTAATATATATACTATATATATAATATATATAAATATATTAAATTATATAATATTATATATATAATTATATTATATATATATATATATATATATATTATATATATATATATAATAATACGTAGTATCCTTACAAATTTTACAATGGATTATATTCTTTTGCACTAGTATTGAGAAATTCAAATATAGGAAAGGTTGTGCTTGAGAAACATATTTTTGCCTTTTCTGCTGAGAGTTCTGTTCTCTATTCAATCGATATATTATATAACCCGCAGTGCTAAATTACCTCTCTGCACTTGGAACAACTAGCTTGCAGCGGACAGGCCAAGTTTTCCTTGCAAGCTTTCTTAGAGCCTTGGGGTAAAACACTTTCTGCTACCTTTCACCAACTGATGAGGATCATCACTTGTAACTTAGTCGTTTTCTGTGAATAGGTTTCAATCATTGCACTACATCTTTTGGTAATGCGCTTGTTTCTTCATCATTACTGGACTGTAGAAATTCTTCCACTGAATCTGTTAATTGATTTGCTTGTGTAGAAGGTTTGGCGTTCTGTAGATTATCATTTTTCCATTAAAAGGGTGGCGATATTAAAGCTATTCGAATATAACGTTTTTTCAACTGCACACAAAGGACGACTTACTTGTTCTACACAATTGTGTTACAAAAAAAGCTTGCCTTGTTATAACGGGGATCTAAGTAGGTTGCAATAGAATGAAGTATTAATTTCCACAGAACCAAGCGTTTTTCTAGCTCTAGCTTTTATTACATCTTCATTCTTTTTAAATCCGACATCAGTTTCATTGAAGATGTTTCAAATGCTCCCTTAGCGTGAGATTTATGGTATTACACTGTCGGAAGCAGAAATGTAGAGGCGCTGATTTTTTTGGTAATTTCGGTCAAATGTATTCAATAGTTTAATGTCGATATCGATATCATGTCCAATTAGTACGAATGGTTAATCGGAATACAAGAACTGGCGTACAAGCCAAGAGTTCTCTGCAGCAGATGCCATTCTTTCTATCTCATGATGACATTTACTATTTCAGCGAGTGGTGAACGTCTTGAAAACGTTAAGTATGAATATACAGCAGTTTTTTGATTGCCGTGCAACTTCATTTATTTTCAGATTCCATCTTAATATTTTTATTATAAAATCTTATCAAATCATCGACAATTTTAAATATCCGCGACACATCGCAAGCCAAAGCGGCGATGCGGTATCTTAATAACTATGCGCATCGATGTTTTACGCTGCGATCACAATATATATATATATATATATATATATATATATATATATATATATAATAAATATATATATTAATATATATTATAGTATATAAATATATTACGATATAGTTACTATATAGTTTTTTTTTAAAAGTTCACACCTCACGGGCAAGCCCTATTCAAGGGGACTTCTCTAGGTAATTTCTACCCAGGATCCGACGTAGATTCGAAACCCGCGACTTGCCATGCGATCCGTCCTCTACCGTTTTTGAGCCCATAATATAATATATATATTATATATATATATAATATAATATATATATATATATATATATATATATATATATATATTATTATATATAATATATATATAATATATATATATATATATATATTTATAATATATTATGTTGTTACCTGTTTATTGTTGTGAGTGAGGACTCTGGTCTGGAATAAGAAGTTATAGATCTAAAGTCAATTGTGTTCAGATGGACGCAATCTTAGGGTGTGCTAGTGTGAGAAGCATTGATAAAAAGAGAGGAGAATGAACGTATTAAGAGATGGTGTGGTTGTGAAGAAGGGGGAAATGAGAGAATAAATGAAAGTATGTTGAATGGTTCTGGTCATTGGAAAGGTATGAAGGATAGTTAGGTTGTTAAGCGACTGTATAGTGGTGAGTTGTTGGGAATCGACCGGCTTCTTCTGGGAGACCGAAGAGAAAGTGATTGAGTCGGTGAACGAATGTCTGAGAGAGACAATTGTGGAGTTTGGCGAAGACGAGAATAAAAGTGCGAGGATAGACGCGAGAATGGCGGGGTTGTGTATGGGGCATGTGTGGGCCCACGTGGGCCAGGGGGATTGACCCTGTACATTGACGAGTTTTACCATAGTGAGGGTCCGTCCGTCCCGATGATGCTCTCTAGGGTGGATTTTTTGTCTGTGACGAGCTCTTCACTAATTAATGGTACAGAGGGCGGTAAGGCTGGGCTTCTTTTCGACTTGTCTGTCATATTCTTCTACTGCTTTTTCTTTCCGATTGCTTGTACAGCACCTTACCCCAAGTCTTGGGGCAAAGAGGAATCGTGAAGAAAGAAAGAAAGAAATATATATATAGTATATATATATATATATATAATTATTATATATATAATATATTATATTACTATATATCTATATATATATATATATATATATATATAGTTATAGATATATATAAATTGGGGGCCAATGAAGGAATCAATTGCTAGTAGGCAAAGAGTGTTGGATGTGCCTAAAGTAGGAAGTAAAATGTTAACAGTGAGTGAAAGAAGAAGTGATGAAAGCGGTTAAAGGTAAAAAAAAGAAGCGTGGATTGAAGGTACTAAAAGACAAATGCATAAGATCAAAAGACAAGAGCTCTGGAATTATATAAGGAGGAAAAAAAAAATACTAAAAAGTGTATTATACGTAAGAGAAAACAAGAGGTAAATGAACAGTGGAAGGAGGATGAATGAGGACTACAAGGAAATAAGGAAAAGCTCTTCTGGAAGAAGCGCGAAAGGTTAAGAATGAGCATAAGGGAACTCTGCTTGAATAATGAATAGGGATGGGTGCTTTTGTTAACTGATGAAATGGATGTGAGGAGAGTTTGGAAAGAACACTTCGAAAAATCTGCACAATATTTAACATAATGATGAGTGTTAGTGAATGAATGTGCGGTTTTGATCGCTGCAAGAACAGGGAATAGTTATTTTGGTAGAGTTAGTAGTAAGGAGAGGTAATGAGTAGGGTGAGAAAGTTGAAAAATGGTAAATCTGCAGTAATAGATGAAATTACAGTGAAATGATCAAAAGAGCGGAGGCGAGAATGTGACTGAATTGATTTGGAGTTGTGTAATAACGCGTTTATGAGGGTATAGTTCCAAGATTGGCAGGAAAGCGGGGTGAATAAGTACCCGTTGTATTAAGGGTAAAGGGAGAAAGGAACTGATTGAGAAATTATAGGGAATAATTTATTGAGTGTTGTAGGGAAGGTATTATGCTGGTAGTATTTTGGTTCGAAAGAGATGCTCGAGTGACTGATGGACCTGAACTGGTGAGAACAAGGTGCAGTAGATGTCGGTCGTTAGAGGATGTGTGGATCAAATCTTTACATTGAAAACAATGATTGAGAAAATGAGGGAGAAGAAGATAAAATTGTATTTAGGTTTATGGATTTGCAACAGGCGTATGATAGATTTAATAGGGAAGCGTTATGCAGGTGTTAGTGATATATGTGTTGGTGGTAGGGCTTCTGAATGGAATCAAATTTATGTATGCGATACGTGAAGCGTGTGTAAGATATAAATTGTGTTCAAATGCGTGATGTTTAGATTAGAACTAGCGGGTAGTAAGACAGGGTTTTGTCTATGTTCCTTGGTTATTCAATTTGTATATGGATGGGGTTATGAAAGAATTTGAGGTGGGGATGGCAGGAGGAATGGTTCTGTTGAATGGTGGGAATGGAGAGTGAGTGGAGGGTCCCTAACCTATTAATATGCGGATGATGGGTTCTGTTGCACGCGAATCTGAAGAGAGTTTGAGAGATTGATAGAGAGATTTGCAGGTGTGTTGAAAGAGGGGCTTGAAAGTAAACGTACATAAGAGTAAGGTTATTGTGTGAGTTAGGACACTCCTCAGTGTGAAGTATGTTATATGAGTGGCAGCGTAAGAACAAGTGGATTGAGTTTAAAGTATTTAGGTATATCGTGGATGAGAAAGGAACGGACGATGCAGAGTGTGTAGTAGGAAAGTTGTAATTGCAGGAAGGTGGCTGCTGCAATTAAATCGTTGAGTGAATGCAAAGGGACTATGCCTTGAGTGTGCTAGGGTCTCTACATGAGGGTTGTTGTTACCGTGTTATTGTACTGGTAGGTGACTAGTGAGGATCATGCTCTGGAATAAGAATGTATAGATCTAAAGTTCATGTGTTCAGATGGACAATGCTTAGGGTGTGCTAGGTGTAAGAGAATGAATAAAGAAGGAATGAAGTATTAGATAGTGGTGTGCGGTGGAAGAAAGGGAAATGAGAGAATAAATGAAAGTCATGTTAGATGTTTGGTCCTATGTGAAAGGATGATATGATAGTAGTTGCGTTGTTAACGGATGTATTTAGTGCGTGCAGTGTGTTGGGAACCACCGGCTGGGAGACGAAAAGGAAGTGGATTGAGTCGGTGAATGTCTGCAGGAGAGAATGTGAGTTTGGCAGAGGCCAGAATAAAGGTGGCATATGGGAGAGAATGGCGGGGTTTTGTATGGGGCATGGTTGTTGCCCACCTGGCCCAAGGGATGAACTTGACATGGATACGATTTACCATAGTGAGGTCCGTCGCGGTCCCATGGATGCTCTAGGTGGATTTTCTGTCGGTGACGGCTCTCATGAATTAATGGCTACAGGAGGGGGCTGTTAAGCTGGCTTTCTTTTCCGACGTTTTCATGTTCCCTACTGCTTTATCTTTTCCATGCTTTGTACAGGCACTACCCCCATATCTTTGGGCAAAGAGGAGGTGAAGAAGAAAGAAAGAAAAGATATATTATATATATATATAATTATATATATTATATAATATATAATATATATATTATTATATTATATATAGTATATATATATATATATATATAGTATATATATATATATATCCCTCAATTAGGGGTTCTTTTACTTACAGTTACTTTAGTCGGTTGAAAGTGTTTTTTTATGTTTTCCCTACCAAGTGGAATTGTTGCACATATATTTAAGGTTAATAGCAACCTATGCCTCGTCTCAACCTAATCATAAGGTTAATAGCAACCTATGCCTCGTCTCAACCTAATCAATATGTTCTAGCCATCGATTGGCATGGTTTAGACTCTTTCTAAGAAGACCTGTGCAACAGGCAGATGTTACGCCAAATGATTATCTTTTAATTATTACCAGAAGTGCTTTGACTCACAAGTAACCATATAGTGACAAATTGCTAAAGCTGGCATTCCTGGTAACCACAGGTAAAATGTACACCTGCCTTACGGCTGCTATGAACGCACTGCTGGGTCCTCTATCTCTGTACAAGAATATTAAAGGGGACACCATGAAGATGTGGGGCAAGGCTGACCTTGCAGGGTCAACTCAAATAGAACACTGACTTCAGACATCTTTGATCCCTCAAAGATGTACCAGAGATACAGATGGCCATGACAGTCATTGAATGCAATTAATTTTAAAGTATAAAATGTTAATTACGGCAGGTCAAAAATGGAAAAATTAAGGTCCTAAACAAGACCCGTCAACGATCACATTGTTTCAACGGTGGATAATGGAGTTGGCGTGGGGGTCTGGTTGGACTCGACTTTATTCGCAGTAAGACTCTGGGTACATCCACCCACCACCATCTTTTAAGCAAAAGTTCACGTCATGATGGTATGTGCCCCAGGAAATGTAAAATAAAGGAAGCGTGTCAATACTTGATAAAGTAACAGACATCCAGGTGGCAGCCAAGATACACCAGGCAATGAAGAAAGGCAGATTGTTTCGCTAAGGATGCCCTAATGGGTCCGGAACTCCTTTTGTGGCGTTTTAAGAAAGCACATGAAAAAACGACTGAGACAATGTGAACAAAGATTGTTGTTTAACTACTGGAAATGTATCCCTGGTCTCAAACAGGCAAAGAATCTGATCAAGCCTTCGGTGAAAAGTGGAAGGAAAATAGATGTTCACATAAAGAAGATTTGAAATAAGACTATGGACTGAACATTTGACAGGTCAGATACGATCTCATAAATATGAGAAAGGTCGAGTGACTCACTTCGCTTGCAATGATACTGTTATTGACAATGGGCAGCATTACAGGCTAACATCAAAAATGATTTTTCTAGAACAATCCTGAGGTAATAAGCGCAACCTCAAGTTGAGTCAGGAATTTTACAAAGAGAAGGTCATGTCTCAAAATATTCTTTATGTCGAGTTGACTAGGCCACCACCCTAATAATGTAATCAAATTTCATCTAAATAACTACAAAAACTTTAATAAATTTTCTCTACCGAAATTTATTTCTAAATATTTACAACACAAAGGAATTCAATTACGATTTTAAAATTAATATTAAATCGATATTAAAATTAAAATTAAATTTAAAACAACATTATTACCTTTTCTTTTCTCCACCAGATTTATTAGAAGTTGTTATCCCATTATTGCCTGAATTATTATTATTATTAGTATTATTGTTGTTATTATTACTATTGTTATTATTATTTATATTGCAGGTATTGTTATTGTTATTAGCTTGCTGATCATCAGAAGAGGGAGGAGCAACGTAGGGTCTCCAGTCGAGACAAGTTGGATCAATTTCCCTCTGTTCGTATTTCCGTCTCTTCTGACGTTCTTGAAAACCTTCAAACAGATCCTGTCAGTAATAAAGAAAAAAAAAACATTGGTACCAGTCCAAAAATATATGTTCTATTAAAACTAATTCTCTTTATACATATACCGGATATATATCTCCTTTGATGGATAAAGGCGAGTGGCCTACGTATAATCCACCAGATTAGGAAAAACCAAAACCAGGATCAGATCAATTGCCGAAATGAAGCGGAAAATGGCGTTTGCAAGTGTGCAAGTCATAGGAACTTGGGTAAATAAAAAGAAGATATACTTTACCAGTAGATTACATATATTAAGTCTGTGATATAAAACTAGAGAGTTTAAAAGATCAAAGTCCATTGTGACAGCGATAATATGGTATGACGTGGATAAAGAAGTTCAGATTTTCAGGCATTGAAAACAGCTATGCTTCCTCTGCCCCGAATAGTGAAAGAGAAAGATGAGAGGCCAGTTGCTTCAAGGCGACCTCTAAGCATTCTTAGAGTTGGATATCTTTCGAATTGAAAGGAGTAATGAAGAGATTGAAAAGTCAGTGACAGTAGAAGAGTTGATAAGTCAAAACGCCCTAGACTCCACTCTTTCAAAGAAAGCTGTAAGTGTGGACACACCCGAGAAGTGCGATGTGTACTCTAATACAAAGGTGAACAACGCGACTGTGCAAACCATGTAACTCGGTTGAAGATAAAGAAAGGTCACTAGAAAACGAAATATAAAAAAATATTAAGAAAAAAAGAAGGATTGAGTTGTGTGTCGAGTAGATGTAGACAGATAAAGAATTGAGTTTTAGAGGCAATGAAAACAACAACATTTTTCTCTCCCCCCGATTAGTGAAATGAGAAGATGAGAGGCCAGCTGCTCCAAGGCCACCCTCTTAGCATTTCCTAATTTCTGTTGAGTGGAAGGTCTTTTGAATTGAAAGGAATAATAATGGGTGGAGCCATTAGAATAAGAGTGGGTAAGAGACTAAGCAACTGAGAGAGAGAGATGAAGAGAGAGGAGAGAAGAGGGAGATAATGAGACGAGAGAGAGAGAGAGAGAGAGAGAGACGAAAATTGAAAGATAGGCGAACGATGACGAGAGGAAGACCGTGATTAGAATAGAGAGGAAGGAAGAGAGAGAGAGAGGGTCAGAGAGAAAGAAACAGAGAGAGAGAGAGAGAGAGAGGAGAGAGAGAGAGAAGACGATTCGCATTGAGAAAGAAGGAAAAGAGAAAGAGGCAAGTTGGAGAAAGAAAAGAAGAGAAAGAGAAAGAAAAAAGAGATGGAGATAAGAAAAGAGAGAAAGAGAGAAGAAAAGAAAGAGAGTGAGAAAAAGAGAAAGAGAGAAAGAGAGAAAGAGAGAGAAAGAGAGAGAGAGAAAGAGAAAGAGAAGAGAAAGAGAGAAAGAGAAAGAGAGAGAGAGAGAGAGAGAGAGAGAGAGAGAGAGAGAGAGAAGAGAAGAGAGGAGAGAGAGAAGAGAAATCAGCAAAGAGAAAGAGAAGAAAGCAGAAAGAGAAAGAGGAAAGAGGAGAAGAGAAAGTAGAGAGAGAAAGAGAAGAAGAGAGAGAGAAGGAGAGAAGAGAGAGAGAAGCAGGAGAGAGGAGGAGAGAAGAGAGAGAGAGAGAGAGAGAGAGAGAGAGAGATTTGGGATAGAACAGAATTCTGCAATGAAAAATTATAGAAGGCAGTCAAAAAACAGTTTCCTAATAGGAAAAATAGTCAACTTGGCCATATTTGGCCTCTAGATACTTGTATTTAGATTCAAAATCATCTAACACCGCAAAACGTTGCAATATGATCCTGATTCCTGTCATATATGTTAAATAAAACATTTATCTTATTACAATGTCAAATTTTCCATTAACAAACTTGACTCTTAACCCTTTTTTTTATCTACAAATATATTATACTACTTTATAGATTAAGGAAACTGAGGTCATTCTCATAAACACACGAACAAATAGAACTGCCGTTGAAACTCCATAAATACGGGTCTAAAATATTATGAAGTCACTCATACAAAAAGTTGATACTAATAAAAACTCGAAAAAACTGACAATCTTTAATACCTTAATAGAAAATAATTTTTCCCCTGTACTAAACTAGAACTCAAAGTTAAAACTAAATCGTCAATATTCAAATGATATCAATTTTGGGAAAGCTGTTTTACCGAAAGACAGAGTTCTGTTCAAATTTTGAGTGACTTTAATTAACTGATTTAAATTTTTAACTATATTTTCCATTTTCCAACAATATTTAGGCCAAACTGCTCAAACCATTTTAATAATGATATTTCGAAAGTCACATTTGAAAAGTATAAGAGGATCATATACAGAAAAGCAAATTGATACGTATACACAATATAATAAACATTTACCAGACTTTAAAGGTAACAAACTAGTCTTCCATTTAGATTTTTGAAAATGCAAAAGCCCTTTTATCCATTTAAAGTATGTTTAGCTTGTTGAAGTATATTAATAAAAAATTCAACTTAGTTTTAAAATATTAAGCTTTACCTGTCAATATGTATAAGGTGTCAACAAAAGATTTTTAAAACTTTTCATAGAATATTTATTGTACAGCTTTCATTTGTAATGTAGGTCGATAAAGATAGAGTACACCTTAATGTACATTACTGGTGTGCTCAAATAACCAACATTCAACAAGTTCACCATTCAGGCGGAAATTGAGCTTCAAAACTTTGTATGACGTAGCATATCAGCATCGATTTCATCTAATATCTATATAACTGCTGTCAACAAAACTATTCTAGATATAACCCCCCAAAAAATATCAAAGGGCAATATGTTTCGTGATTTTAGTTTCTAACAGGGAAGATGAGTCATTAAATTTTTCTGCCGGCTCGAACTAAAGACTCCTTCATTTAACAAAAAAAAAAATTTATTCTGGCTCTATCCAATAATTTTTCCTGCTTCAGTTCCGACTCCACCCAAAATAATTTTTTCTGCTCGCGCTCCGATTACGGCTCTATGCAAACCCATGTGACTCCACAACTCCGGCTCAGCATCCTGGTTTCTAAACTATTTCCAAATAGGATCATCATTAACAATTAAACGATTTGGATTTCTCCTTAAGAAAAACTACTTTTAGTATGGGCCTCCAGGTGGCTCCACTTATCAGACCATATAACGAAGAGTATCATTTTTTTTAAAACCTTTTGAATTTCTCTGTAAGATGAAACCTCTGAACTTCTGTGGTGAACAGTTAAAGTTTTAAATTTAAATTTGTAAAAATCTTTTAATAATTCTATAAACATTACCATAGAAAATTAAACTCTACCAGCCACATAATACGTTCATAACAAAATTTTATATATATATATATATAAATTCAAGAGTGGGTAACTGTCAAGGTGTTGTAATTTTGGCCGTGACGATCTCGCACTTAGGGGTATGAGGGAAGATTAGGGTGGGTGGTGGCGTTCTTTTCTTTTTCGACTCAGGTCTTGATATTCAACTTTGCTATTTTGTTTCCGGTGCACGTTTGCGCACCCCCATCCCCAGTTCTAGGGAATCAAGGGGCAACTAATGACGATGAAATTCAAGAGTTGTAGTTCAAAAGATAATAATAACATGAAATTTAAAACATTAATTGCTTAAACAAATAACTTACTTGACGTTTTAGTAAAATGTGTTTTCCTTTCCAGTACTTCATCATACCCATCGCTTGGAATGTGCTGACAATATCGTAAGAATTAACAGCCATTTCGGTGCTGATATCTGACAAATAATAATTATTAATAATTTATTCAGAAATTAAGCATTACTTTATCAAATACAAAGATACGGGTATTTAAAAATAATAATAATAAAAAAAAAATTATAATATATAAGTAATAATATATTTATAAAAAGGGGCTAAAATTGCAAAACAGTGTTGTACTTTGCACCCCCAAAACATAATACCAGTTTTTACTAGATTGAAGTAATTGGAGCCACGACTTACAACTAGGACTTATATTAATTAGAAATAATAATAATAATGAATCTCGAAATGGTTCCTCAAGTAAAATTTTTTAACACAAAGCAAGAAACATGTGTTTACAGATCATGCAACAACAACAACAAAAAGAAAGTTTTTAAAGCTTTTTTATTTATTACCTTTGATACAAACACTCTTCTTCATATAGATCATAAGGTATTTAAGCAAAACTCCTATCCACATACACGTCTGTACCAAATAGTGTATTATTTTACTATTTAAAAGTTTTTACTATTATTTACAGCTAATGTTTTTACTAATAAGCATATATATATATTTTATATTATATTATATATATATATATAATATATATATATAATACTATATAATATATATATATATAATATATTAATATAAATATATATATATATATATATATATATATATATATATATATATATATTATATATATATATATAATATATATATATATATATATATCTATTATATATTATATAATATATAATATTTCTTTCTTTCTTTCTTTATTCTCTCTCTCTCTTCCCAAGGACTGGGGGTAAGGTGCGTGTCATGCATCAGAAAAGAAAACCAGTAGAAGAATATGACAAAAGTTCAAAGGCCGAAAGCCCAGCCTTACCGCAGCCCCTCTGATACATTAATTAGTGAGAACTCGTCCAAGACAGAAAATCCACCCTAGAGCTTCAGGGACCGCGACGAACCCTCACTATGTCAAATCGCAGTGTAAGGGTTCATTCCCTATGGCCCAGGTTGGGCCAAAACCATACCCCCATACAAAAACCCCGCCATTCTCTTCTATCATGCACCTTATTTCGCCTCTGCCAAACTCACTTTATATTCCTCCTTCGGACATTCGTTCACCGACTCAATCACTTTCTCTTCTGCTCTTCCCAGCCGGTCGGTTCCCAACACACTCTCCAACTATACATCCGCTTAAGCCAATCGACTATCACATTCCTTTCCCACATTGACAAAAAACATCTCAACATACTACTTCATTTATTCTCTTACATTTACCCCTTTCTTCACACCACAACCAACTCTCTAATACGTTCATTAATCCTTTTATTAATTCTTTTCACACCTAAGCATGCCCCTAAGATTGTCATCTGAACACATTGAACTTTAGATCTTACTTCTTATTCCAGACCATAGTCTTCACTACCATACAATACACAGGTTAAACAACATACCTCATTAGATCTAGCGCCACTCAAGGACTTAGTCCCTTTTACATTCACAACGATTTAATTGCACAGACAGCCTTCCTGCCATCACAACTTTCCTACTTACACTCTGCATCATCCGTTCCCTTCTCATCCAACACATAACCCTAAATATTAAACTCAGACACTTGCTCCAACTGTTCACCATCTAACATAACTTCCACACTGAGGACTGCCTCACTCACAACCATAACCTTACTCTATCTACGTTTTTACTTTCAAAACCCCTCCTTTTACACTACCCTGTCAAACTCTCTACCAATCCTCTCAAACTCTCTTAGAGGTTCGCCACACAGAACCAAATCATCCGCATATAATAGTTAGGACACCCTTTCCACTCCTCTCCATTCTCCATCATTTCTAACACCATTCCTAGCCATCCCCACTCGAATATTCTTTTCATAACCCCTTCATATACACATTGAATAACCAAGGAGACAATAACACAACCCTGTTTCACTCCGCTATTAATCCTAAAACAATCACCATTGACTCCATTATTTTTACACACGCTTCACTATCGTCATACATACTTTTGATTCCATTTCAGAAGCCTACCAACCACATATCACTAATACCTGCCATAAACCTTCCCTATTAAATCTATCATACGCCCTGTTGTAAAATCCATAAACCTAAAATATAATTTATTCTTCTTCTCCCTCATTATTCTCAATCATTTGTTTTCAATGTAAAGGTATGATCCACACATCCTCTACCACTCCTAACGCAACTTGTTCTTCACAAACCAGTCCCTCAGTCACCGACGCACTCTTTCAACCAAAAATTACCAGCATATTACTTCCCTACAAACACTCAATAAACTTTATTCCCCTATAATTTCTTTCTCCAATTCCCCTTTTCTCCCTTTACCCTTATATAAGCGTACCCTTATACGCTCTCCTCCAATCCCTTGCGAAAAACTATAACCCTCCATAAAACGCTTATTTACACAAACTTCAAATTCAATCAATCACCATCTCGCCTCCGCTCTTGATCATTCACTAGTAATTTTCACTATACCTGGCGATTTACCATTCTTCAAAACTTTCTCACTCTACCCATTACCTCCTCCTACTAAAACCTCATCCCAAAAATACCTATTCCTTCTTGCACATCAAAACCACACACATTCACTAACACCTTCATTACTGTTTAATGTTTTGCAGATTTCCGAAGTGTTCCTTTCCAACACTCCCCCTCACATCCATTTCATCAGTTACAAAAGCCACCATCCCTATTCATTATTCTAAGCAGATTCCCCTTATTCTCATTCTTAACCTTCGCGCTTTTTTCCAGCAAACTCTATTCCCTTGTATGTCCCTCTTCATCCTCCTCCTCCCAAACTGTCTCATTTACCTCTTGTTTCTCCTACGTATGCACCTTTTGTTATTTCTTTTTCCTCCTTAGATAATTCAAACATCTTTCTTTTGAAACTTCACATTTGCTTTTAGTACATTCAACCCAGCTTCTTTTTTACCTTTAACCGCTATCATCACCGCTTCATTCCACCATTCGCTGTTAACATTCTTACTTCCTACTTTAGCACATCCACACACTTCCTTTGCACTACTAAAATTGCTTCCTTCATTTGCCCAGAATTTGTTCAGTATCAAACTTGTTTCATATATATATATATATATATATATAATTATATATATCATATATATATATATATATATAATATTATATATATATATATATAATTTGCATAAATAAGTAAGTGTAAATATGTCTATGATTGTGGTGATGTTGAAGAAGGGGTAAATTGAGAGATAAATGAAAGTACGTTGATGATGGTTTAGTCATTGAAAGGATGGGCATGATGAGTCGGTTGTTAAGCGGATTGTAAGTGGTGAGTGTGCTGGGAATCGACCAAGTTAGGAGGCCGAAGAAAAAGTGGATTGAAATAGTAAAGGCAGTAAACGAATGTCTGAAGGAGAGAAATGTTGAGTTTGGCAGAGGCGAGAAGAAAAGGTGCAAATAAGAGTGAATGGCGGGGTTTTGATGGGTTTGTGAGGGGGTATGACTGTGGCCCACCCAGGGAATGAATCCTATATTGACGAGATATGCCATTGTGAGGGTCCGTCGCAGTCCGTCGTGAAGCTCTAGGGTGGATTTTCTGACTGCGACTAGTTCTCACTATTTTTCCATATTTTTCTACTACTTTTCTGTTTCCAGAGCATGCTAAGCACCTTACCCCCAGTCTTAAGGATGATGTGGAGGATTATGAATTATATTTTTTTTTTGGATATTTTATTTTTATAAAATTTATTTTTTAATAATTAGTATATATATATATT
Organism: Trachelipus rathkii; assembly: GCA_015478945.1. NCBI lineage: Eukaryota > Metazoa > Arthropoda > Malacostraca > Isopoda > Trachelipodidae > Trachelipus > Trachelipus rathkii. The sequence goes on from JABUQX010113260.1 coordinate 24,234, forward strand.
AATTATATACTATATATATATAGATATATATATATATATATATATATATATCATATATATATAAATTATATATATATATAATATATATATATATATAATATTATAAATATATATATATATATATATATATATATATATATATATATATATATATATATATTATATATATATATATATATATGTTGCGGAGGAGAAGCACGCTGGACCGAACACTCGTACCCGACTGGAAGGTGCCTCTCTCCACTTATTCTCGTAGAGTCGATGATCAAAGAATATTGAATAATTCGGGGGTCAAAAGATATAATAAGACGGAGATAGTGTTAAGGTGATGGCTTCGATTCAATAGAGGCGTTTGATGTCTAGCTAAGCACAGGCAACCAACTTACACCATCAAGCAGGTGTTACGAAGCAGGTAAGGCTTTTTCCGATAACGAGGCGAGATTGTCTCCGGACTCCGTTGGCCTGCTTACTTGGTGACTATTCAATGAGGATTGTGAGTTTATTTTTAATTTAAATAAGGAATTGGGATACAATTGCTTGGTCTTACCCAGAATGAAGAGTGTATACTTAACTAGACCGTTTCCGGATCTATCTATCAATGGAGACTAATCCGATAAAGTTCTTGAAGATTAAGAATAAGAATATCAATAAAGCCTCAAAAATCAATAGAAAATCAAAATCTAGGATATTGACACACTAGAAAAAATTTATGTTTACTTAATTCGTTCAAAATATATACATGTGGGAGGTTTGTGAATATATAAAGATAACACAATCCACTCCCAACAAAACTATAATAAAAGTTATATGAATTGAATTATATAATATATTTTAATTAGATAAATATATTGGAATTATACTTAAAATCCAATATATTATGATTATGTACATAAGTTCAGGATCAGATTCAAGAGTGGAAACCAAACGAATCCAAATATCATTCGTGCAATGAAATTTAAGGAGGAAAATAGGAATTATGACTCAATCATGACAAAATATACTACTTAACTGAAGAATTTTGGGGATAAACAAAAGAGCTGAATTCAAACAGGAAATGAAATCAAAGATTGTAACCAGGAACTGAAATGGGAGACTGAAATCTTGCCCAAAATTAAAATTGAAATCGAAGATTGAAATCCAAAGATAAAAATAGATTCAGGATGAATCCCAAATTAGAACCCTGTCAAAAGTAAAATAACCTTAATTAGTATAATACTTCTAACCTATTACATTTTACTTTCATTTATCAGCATACTTTTTCATATTTTTATCATTACTTTATTGAACTCACCCTTTAGATTTCCAAGAGGGGCTCGTTCAATTTGTTCAATAGTTGCTGGTTCTTTATGATAGTAAACTGCAACAATAACGTTTAGTTTACTACTACTTTTCCAGCCATAACATTAATAAATTTTATATAATAATTGATTAAGTATATTATGGTAATTTTTCATAACTCACTAACCTGGAAAATCTGGACAATCTAACTTCCAGTACTTCTAGTATGTTATGAGTTGTTTTTGTACAGTACAATACACTATGTACTCTTTAAACTTTTTACATATGTTTTAATTTATAATATTATCATTAAAGACATCAGTTACTAATCATATAATCTCAAAACTAAAAGGAAAAATATATATAATTATAACATTTATAATTTTCCAAGTTTTGGCAATAACTAAAGCAATAATATAGAATATATTACACTCATCGTCCAGGCTGGAGCGTAGTGTCCAGACTGGATCAATGAGAAACCTTAAACTTACAAAATCGTTACTACGGGTTACTTCAGTCGTCAATGGCACAACTATGCACGAATAACATCTCCCTTATATATTCTCCCCCGCTAAATCTAAACCCCCACCTCAATTTTCCACGTCGTTCAGAGAAAGACGGGAGTGAAGAGGCGGCCAAGAGCATAGACAGCGCGGAGAAGGACAACCAGGACTCTTTAATATAAATTACAATATAACAATTTTTACAATTTATTATATAATACAAATTATTTCAACTCTGTAAACTAAAAAAGAAAAATTGACGAAGATCAGCAGATTCGTTTCTCTTCGAGAACTCCATGCATCAATTACCAGAAGCTTTTGCCTCCATCATCCAGCGAAGCCTGTACGCATTTCAACGTGTCCACTGATTATGGCGACGAAAACTCTTATTAAACTACAAATAACAAATACCAAGAAGGTGACATTGGAGCAATTGACACCCTGGGACTCTTTCATTGCATGCTTTGACTGGGGGGAAGGGATGAAAGGACCACTATGTTCCTGTTACATTCATTAAAATGGAAATATTTTTTATTATGGGAAAAAATTGATGGGAAAAATTTTATAACGGGACTGCTGTTTACATAAGGGGTGAACTTCTCGCGGAATAGTTCTGCCCGCGGGAGAAGATTCATCTATGACCAGTATGAAATAAAATTGAGAGGAATCATATAATTTGGATCCACCCGTTTGGAAATAAACTAGTTGGTCTGTAGATTTTAAGGTCTTCTTTATTTTTCAATATCTGAATTTCAGGGGTGACTCTACGTAACTCCTGCCTTTATGAAACTTCTTTTTATGATGTGATTCAATATGTCCGTTTCCATCAGACGCATGTTCTCTCCGGCCATTGGTACTTGTTGAGGTAAGGATACAGGATCATCAAGGGGAGATATATTGAGCATTATAGGCGTATAAATCTTGTAGATGGCGAACATATATATAGCTGTATCTTGGACTCAGAAGTATTGGTCATGATCCCGGGAATACATTCCACAGACAGATCTCAAAGGGTTCATATATAGTTGCAGTGTTTTGCCCCGATCCTGCATCTTTTTTCTTTTTTTAAACCATCTTGTCAGGGACCATATGATATGGTCTTACATTGGGTGTCATTAGGGCCCGAGACCATTGGTAGGCACGAGAACTTCAAGAGACACTTCAGACGTAACCACAGGCATCATGAGAAGTTGACTAGTCCGGGTACTCTGGGAACCGACAGAGATTTTTACTTCGGCTATCCACTCTGAAAAGTACAATATATTCGGCAGTAATCGAGTCATGATAGGAATTTTAGATAAAAAAAATAAAAAAATGCCACAAATATATATTTCTATGCTAAAGTATTAATTTCAACAGTTCAGTCAGGAGACGAAATGAATCAGAGTAAAACTAACTCATTTCCCCTCTCTCACTTCTCTCAGAGTGGACCCACATGTTTAAACGGTCCACTATAACTCTTGAGAAACTACTAACTATTTAAACAAAAGAAGGGAAACAAGGGACTAAATTCCAATATATAATTTAAAATTTACTTTAGAAGAGTTGAACAAAATTATATAATTCAGGGGTGTCAAAAATAACTTTATTATAAGCAGCGTATACGATGATCTCCTTGTCACATAGTAAGAGAAAGGATCATCATAATACTTAATTTTCATCGAAAAACTGCCGTGTACCTCTGCCTTCCTATGAAACTTTAATTTAATTCATGCGCCGAATATTTTTGTAAAATAAAAACAAATATGAGGAAGTCTTTTTTCTTAATTCTTTTTATATATATACTTTTTTAGATATAAATACATTAATTATCAGAGAGGCAGGTGGTTTTCAATGAATATACACAATATATATTATAATATATATTGTTATCTTTAACACTTAATATATTAAAGGTAGATAGAAACCAATTCTTTTTGATTTAAATAATGGGTAAACTCAATCACACAAGACTTTATTATATAGCTTGTAAATTTTTAAATTAGTCTGTACTCATACACGAAGAATACATACACACAATAGTTCACTTAGAAAAGAAGATTTTCTCTAGGAGGGATATTCGTCTCATAATTAGAAACAACTTCCATTTGGACGTTCGAAAGCATAAAGATAACTTCCATATGACCGTTCAATATAGAAACGTCTTCCTTATGGTCGACCAAAAGTATAAAAACAATCTCCATTTGGACGTTCGAAAGCATAGAGAAAACTTCCATTTGGTCGATAAAAAATGTAGTAACGTATGCCATAGAGCCGACACAAGAGTAGTTGAACACAGAACTTTCATTAAATTGATAAAGTTTATTCATCACTAGAAGTGACTAGCAGATAGTTATAGCGAATTCCTGCCAAACATTTTAAATAACAGGGTTCACCAGCAGCGTTATTTCCATATATTAAAGGTTTATTGCGAGTATAATATTATATGAACTTTAACTTTAAAAACATCTGTAAAACAGTTTATAACTCTACGGGTTTGGCAAATTGGACCCGGCAATTAATATCGCGAGTCTTTTTTTAACCAAACTCAACATGAAGCCTTTTAATTTACTGGATGTTTTTGTAATTCTGAGATAAGAACATCTCGTAACCTCTAAATGTCTCTCGACCGATCCACAAAAATAAGAGGAATAAAATAACTTCATAAACGAAGTCCCCTCCTCGACTGATTTCTATCGAGTGAAAGACCCAGGAGGGAATGAAATCTAAACGAAGTATATTTTCGGCGTGTATTTTCTGCCAGATATCATTTACGAGAGATTTCGGAGATAGAGCATCTGGCAACGTATATTTTAGTGGGGCCCGAATTATGTACGGATGATCAAAGTCATACTCATAGAGCTCTTCCATAGTCCTAGCTAACCTTCCATCAACCAAACTCATATTTTGTAAATAGATGAGTTGCATATGGTCGGTATATATTATGAACTTTATACCACGGAGGAAAGGTCTAAGGGATTTGACAGCCCAACGCAAAGCAGTTAGTTCTTTGTCAAATACTCCATAATTTCTCTGAGCGCCCATTAAGGTCCATTAGAAATAAAAGAATTGGTTTGCGTTCGCCGTCTTAGATTTGGGAAAGGCAAGCACCAGCCCAGGTAACTGGAAGCACAACATGGAGCTCCATTAGGAGAAACCTCTGGACTAATCGGGAACCTAACAAATGTGGGGTTAACAAGGCCTTTAGTTAGATAGGTGTCGAGAATACAAAATAGAATGACGACATGACAACTCCGCGTCCTAGGTATATGGTATCTACCACCAGTCTGAACATAGATAAAGGCTTACTGATCTGAGAACAGTTGGGAATATGTCGCCTATAAAAGATTTACATTCCCAGAAAACTGGCGCCAATTGTTTACCGAAGTCTGGATGGAATATTCTGAACGCCCTTTATATATTTTTTCATGAAGGGGGAAGTATACCCACGCTCTTGATATTTTGGTGACCCAAGAACGTCTCACTCACGTACGGCGAAAGCCTAGGTTTTACTGGTTTAAGTTATTTATAACCATTCCTCTAGTGCTTATCAAAGCGCACGATCCAAGGTAAACTAGATGATCTTCTAGTGTTGACTGAGGATAATAATATCATCTAAGTATATCATAACCTTGGACCATGGAATTTCCTCTAACGCCAACATCATTCCACGTTGAAATGTTGCCGGACCTTTTTTTACACCAAAGGGCATTCTTAAATATTCATACTGGGCAAAAGTGGAAAAAGCAGTTTTTTCCACACTTTCGGGTTCCATGGCACCTGATAATAAACGGCGGGACCAGATCAATAGTTGCTAAAATATTTATTACCATTACATATTATAAATCATTATCTAATTAGGTTACGTTAAAGGGCCGAAGGAATCTGTCTTAGTTAAAAACACTATTTAATTTCCGGAGTCTATACATAACGCAACTTACCGTCAGCGTTTTCGGACAGGAACCAACAGGAGCTGAATAAAAGGGATACTGGGTCTACATAATATACATGCTCCAACAGTTCATGCACATTGGTTTTACTATTTTCTTGAGCAAGGGGACCTTGGAAACGACGTACTGGTAATCTAAACAGGTTCGGACCAGTTTAATGCTACCTCGGTATAGATCTGTGCTTGTGGTAGAATATGTTGTAGCCACTCCAAAGTCGTGACGGTACACGAAACTAGAGAAGACCGATATATGAATTTTAATAATAACTGCCGATTAATCGTTTCTTTTCAAGAAGTCAGAGATAGGAATATCCGCAAAAGCCAAAAAACTACCTCTATTCCAACTTTAGTGGGGACAACATAACGTACTGCGTTTCGTTTGAATTCTGGAATCGCATCTCTGCCTAGTATTAATTGAAGATTATCTATCTTTCTTACCAAAGAACACAAGCTACTACTACAGTGCCCTCCTATAATAATTTGATGGTGTAATCGGACAGTATTTTAAAAGGAAGCGATCCTGCAAGATTTCTTCTCAAATCCAATACACCCGGGATTTGGAATAACAGGTCCTATTGGATCGGCTTTAAAACCTACCAAGGAAGAGCTCAGATGAGGGACAACTTACCTCCACCATCTGACAAGAAAACGGGGGAACATTAATGGACTTAACCGTGACACATTTATAAAAGGGGATGTTTAGACTCTCATCCCTAGCTATGGATTCTATACAATCATCATCAGATCTATGTACCAATTCCCGCGTAGTTAAGTCTGGGAGAAGGTCATTTTCTTTCAAAGCGACAGCCCCTAAAACTAGCGTAGCTGGCATAAATTCCTGAGGAACTACCAAAAATATGACGGGCTTAGACACATAATCACTGTCAGGAAAGTACAGATTACATTCAGTGTAAAAGTCGATAGGTACTGAATGTTCTCTGACCAGGCCACTGATG
>JABUQX010113261.1:0-2500 GCA_015478945.1 Trachelipus rathkii
ATATAATAGAAGTAATTCAAATAAAATTAAATACTAGTGTTGCGAAGAAAAATCAACATCAGGATAGAATAAAGTAGTTAGTAGAAAAAACAGGGAACTCTGTGAATGAAAAGAGTGTCTTAAAGATAGTTAGAGGGTATTCCATCAAGGAAAGTATATCAAGCAAGAAAGAATAAAGTGTAGAAAAAGCAAAGGAACTCTAAGAAGAGTATCTTCAAGACAGAAGGAGATTACATCAAGGATCCTTTTGATTTTACTATAGGAATAGATTACATCAAGGATCTTAATACAGAAGGAAGAGATTAATCAGGGAACTTATAAATCGGTAATCAATATCGAACTCTGAGAAGAAGAGGAGTGTCTTCAACAGTAGGAAGAGAATACATCAAAGTAATTATAAATTTCGTAAACAATAACATAAGTTTTAATTTAAGTTTTATAGATATAGTGTGAATTAGTTATAGAATATAGATTTAGGGTATTTTTTTTTAGGGTGTGGTTGTTTGAGCGGGGTTTGGAGCTTGAGGTATTGGGAAGTGCCTCAGGTTGTGGGATCCCGGTAAGCGTGCAGCCAAATCAAGTGTGGGAATAGTAGAAAGTAGAGTGGTGAATAAGAGGGTCAGGATAAAAGAGAGTAAGGGGGAGTAAAGAGATAGGATGGGTAAAAGAGATTAGATTAGAGTGGGTTGTATGAATGTGAGAGGGATAAATGAGGATCTGAAAAGGGAAGAAGTGGGGTTAATGTTTGAAGAAAATGCTAGGGTTGACAGAAACAAAGCTGAAAGGATAGAAGGAGATGGACTTTGGAAAATTTAAGGGTATGATTTCGGGGGTGAACGAGAGAGTGAGGGCGAGGGAAGGGGTAGGAATAGTTATGAGGAAAGAGTTGTGGGATAAGGTAAAAATGTGCAAATAGGTGAGTTCGAGAATAATGTGGGTTAAAATGAAATTTGGGGGGGAAATGTGGGTTTTTATATGCGCGTATGCACCAGTAAATGGAGCGAGGGAGGAGGAGAGAGAAAGATTTTGGAGTGAGTTGAATGAATGTTGGGAAAGTTTCGGGGTAAATGATAAAATTTGTTTATTAGGAGATTTGAATGCAGGAGTGGGAAGAGAGGAGATGGGGAGAATTATAGGTCCATTTGGGGTAGGGGAAAGGAATGATAATGGAGAAAGTCTGTTAGAGTTGTGTGTTGATAGAAGAATGATAGTTGGGAATACTTGGTTCAAGAAAAGTGAAAATCATAAGTATACATGGAAGAGTGAGATAACGGGGGGGAGGGCGATATTGGATTATGTGTGTATAAATAGAAAGGATAGAGGCAGATTACTAGATGTAAATGTATTCAGAGGGGCAGGTAGGGGGTTATCTGATCACTATTTGGTGGTTGCTAGGTTAAGGGTAGGGGGAGAGGTAACGGTTAGAGAAAGAGAAAAAAAGAGGAGAATAGAAGTCATAAAGGTGGAAAAATTAGATGAGACAATGTGTAAGAGGGAGTTTAGGAGGGGTATGGAGGATAGGTGGAGGGACGTGAGAGGGACGGAAATTAGGGAAGTGGAGGAGGAGTGGAAGAGATTTAAAGAGACAATTTGTGAAGAGGCCAGAAGGATATGTGGAGTAAAAAAGGTGGGAGCAAGTAGAAGGAAAGGAAGTGAATGGTGGAGTGAGGAGGTGAAAGAGTTGGTGAAAAAGAAAAAAGAGGTCTATGTGAAATGGTTGGGGAATAGGAGAAGGGAAAGCTGGGAGGAATATAGAAGGGTTAGAGTGGAAGCAAAGAGGGCGGTGGAGAGGGCGAAGAGAAGAGCAAAAGATGAAAAAGAAAAAAGAGGTCTATGTAAAATTTTGAAACAGGGAGCAAGATATTCTGGAAAGAAGTAAATAAAAAAAGGAAGAAGATGGAGGGGTTAGGAGAGAGGGTTAAGGGAGGGGAAGGGGAATGGATAGGAGGGGAGGATAGGGTGAGGAAAAGGTGGGGGGAATATTTTAGAGGATTATTGAATGAAATGGGTGGGAGAGATGAGGAGGATTTACAAGAGGTGAGGGGGGGGGGAAGTGGGGCGGGAAGGGGATATGGAAATACAAATGGAAGAAATTATTAGGGCGTTAACTAAAGGAAAAAAAGGAAAGTCCACAGGTCTAGATGGTGTGAGTATGGAAATGTTACAGATGGGAGGCAGAGGGGTGGAGGAATGGCTGTATAGGTTATATAATTTATGTTGGAGGAAGGGAGAGGTTCCACAGGATTGGGAGGATGGTTGTTTGGTTCCCCTGTATAAAGGGAAAGGGGATAGGATGGAGTGTGGTAATTATAGAGGTATTTGTCTTTTGAGTGTAGTAGGGAAGGTGTATGGGAGAATACTAATTGAGAGGGTGAGAGATTTAACGGAAGAGAGAATGGGGGAAGAACAAGGAGGATTTAGGGTGGGAAGGGGGTGTGTGGATCAAGTATTCACAATGAAGATGCTTGTGGAGAAAGGTATAGAAAGGAAAGGGAAAGTG
>JABUQX010113261.1:12500-15000 GCA_015478945.1 Trachelipus rathkii
AAGGAGAAGGAGAAGGAGAAGGAGAAGGAGAAGGATAAGGAGAAGGAGAAGGAGAAGGAGAAGGAGAAAGAGGAAGTTACATCTCATATAACTGATAAGAGAGACAAAGATATTAATAGATATTAACAGATAGATTTTAATGAAAGAATGTCTAAGGGTTTTGTCATATATCAATTCTTGATTCAGCAGTTTGGTAGAGTGCAGTGTGTAATTCATCTCCTTGCTTAGTGGGAAGAATGTGCCATGGTGGGTCCAGATTCAAGTCTGTTGTGGTTCTCTATACCAAAGACTTTTACCATTTACCTAAAAATTTAATGATAACCAGTAATAAAATGTCATACTGGAACAGTAATGAAGGTGCTGAGTACCTTCTAGCTGTACTGTAATTCTGTAGTTCTTCTACGCATTCAGAGCGATTGCACTTTCAGATCTTATGCCCAGTTTCACCAAGTAACCGTTTTAACAATCGAAACTGGTCATATTTGTGGCATCGTTAACAGTAGCAGCTTGCCGGTAAGAGAGTGACCAGCTACTGGCATTTGTACCTCCACCAAGGCTTCTTGGCATGTTATTTTTCAGAGTTTTGGTGATGAAAGTTTTCCTTTAATATCATTTACTAAAGACCAAAGCAAGACTCGAATGAGATTCTTAAACCAATTAATTCAAGAGGAGAGACAAGATGACAGGAGCTCAGCATTTGACAAGAGTCATTCATAAACGGTTATCATAAATACTTCAGAGTTTCCATTCACTAAATTTTTATATCCAAAGACACTTTTTAAGGCTGCGTTTTAATTACTTTATTACCAACGAAAATGCTACATAGAGTTAATACAAAAATTTACCAATATTATTATTATTATTATTATTATTATTATTATTATTATTATTATTATTATTATTATTATTATTATTATTATTATTATTATTATTATTATTATTATTATTATTATTATTATTATTATTATTATACACCAAGAATTCCTCATGCATGCCCTCAGATTTCGCCGTTTGCCCCACCCCACCCCAGCCTGGGGAAAATGGAACAGTAGATTTACATATATATATATATATATATATATATATATATATATATATATATATATATATATATATATATATATATATATATATATATATATATATTTTTATATATATAAAGAGCAGTAGTATAGGTTATATATGTTGAAGTTATATATATATATATATAAGAGTTATATTTATATATAGTATATATATTTATATATATATATAAATTTTTATATATATATTATTGGTTATATATATATATATATATATATATATATATATATATATATATATATATATATATTATAAGGCTATTATGTTGGTTATGAAGATGTCATCAATATTGCATATATGTTACATATATGTTATATATAAAGATATATATATATATTATATATATATATATATATATATATATATATATATATATATATATATACATATATATTATATTATATATATATAATATTATATTATATATTATTACATATGTATATATATATATATACATATATTGAGTACATGGGCTGGCTAATATGTTATAAAATATATATATATATATATATATATATATTGGTTATATTAAGGTTATTGTATATATATATATATTATATATATTATATATATTACATTATATATATATTATATATAATATCATATATATATATTATTATTATTGGTTGACTGTATATATATATTATTATATATATATTTCATGTATTGGTAAATATATAATAGTTATATATATATATATATATATATATTATAGTATATATATATATATATATATATATATATATATATATATATATATATATATATATATATATATAAATGTAAAGTAATTTAATTTTCACAATTTTAAAAAAAATATTCTCTCAGATATCAAAAAAATATTTTAAAAAAATAAAAAAATAAAAAATAAATTTATATATAAATATTGAAAAACGAATATTATTATTAAATAAAACAGAAACTCTTCCCAGTAATTGAATATTAGAAAAGGCGAAACCCAAAAATATTTTTATTTGTTTTCTATTTTTTTTTTATTTATTTTTATTTTTTTATAAATATAAAATTCAAATTTAGAAATTTATTGACAAAAGTAAATACAGTAGGATTAACAAAACGGTGTTATATCGTTAATTAAGTAAATTTATATATATATAAGAGAGTATATATATATATATATATATATATGTTGTTATATATATATATATAGCAGTATATATATACATATATAAAATATATAAGATAAGTAGTGTAGTAGTAGGTATATAGATATTAAAAAATATATATTTTTATATATTTATATAAATTATATATATATATATATATATATATATATATATATATATATATATATATATATATATATAGTTATATATATAAAGAGTATATATATATATATATATACACATACTATATCATATATATTATTATATATATGCATATATTATTATTAGTTATA
>JABUQX010113261.1:20000-22500 GCA_015478945.1 Trachelipus rathkii
TGCCCAAAAACATACATTGGCGAAACAAATAACTTTACCAGAAGAAAAAACCAACATTCAGAAGATCTACAAAAAGATAATCAAAATTCATCGCTTACCAATATATATATATATATATATATATATATATATATATATATATATATATATAGCATATATATATATATATATATATATATATATATATATATATGTGTGTGTGTGTGTGTGTGTGTGGATGTGTGTGTGTGTTTGTGTGTAATTCGGTATTTTAATTATTAATTTGAGGGTAATTTCATTGTCAGCAAATCTTGGATTAAGGCATAGTTCCACCAACCAACTATCAGTTCCCAATACCATTCTTGTTGCTTTCAGGGTCCTGTTAATTGCTTCCTTTACAATCTCTTTCGTTCCTATTTCTACTGGGATCTTTTCAATTGAAAGTTCACTAGTGACCGTTTTGAGTTCCCAGGGTTCCCACCACCTCAACCTCAACTTCAACTATCTCCCACATTTTCCTAAAGGTATATAGTAAAGTCTTTGATAGTTAATTTCTTTTCTCTTATATAGAGTGACAATATTCATTGTATGGTATCCAACCTCTATCAATTGGCATTTGCGTGCTGGTATGTTAATAAGTATAATATCCGGTCTGTTGTTTGATACAAAGATGTCGATAGGGATTCCAATATCATTTAGAATTCTAATTTGTTTTTATTCATCTATTTCAGGGGTGTGTTCCAATACCAGTGAAAAATGAATCAGTTTTTATGTGGAGTTTTTTTGTCTTTCTGTATACAGTCCCATATGCAGAAGTGTTTCACATCCGGACAATATATGGACCACTGTTTCTGCTAATTTTCTACATATTCTGCACCCTTTAGCTATCGGTACCTTCTGTGTGTTTCTTTACCCAATTTGTTGCTAAATATCAGTACCTGAGAAGTATTTCAGAGTTCTTCGTCTTGTAGTTTTAATAAATCTTTTGCAATATCTCTATCCTCTCTTTCTTTATTGCATAACAACTTTTTCCAATGCTTCTTTTTAAAATGAGAATGTCTCTATTCTTTCCATTCTATTTCTTCCGCTTCATTCCTAGCATTATTTATAAATTTCCTATAATATTTTGTTTTTTCTTTTAAGTTCTTTTCTTTCCATCCATTTTGTACTCTCAAGTTGATGTTATATTCATCAAGGTAGTCTTCTTGCCTTTTTTGTTATTGATGTTCTTTCAGCGCTATAATACCAATGTTCATTTAACTACTTAATAAATTTAATCTTTTCCTTCTAAGTATTCCGCCATTCTAACTATTTCACTCTTATGGGTCCTATCCATGTTTGGTATTTCCTAGACTCCTTCATCTTTAGGGATGTAATTTCGAATTTGTACTGGTTCTTGTAAATTATTATGTGTGCGTGAAGGAGTTTTCATTTTCTTGCATCCAGGGTATTTATTTCATGTTGATATCAGTCTACAATTCGGAAGCTATATGTTAATAAACTAGTATTCTCACTACCATAATTACCCTTATTTTATTTTAGGATTTAACTTAGTTTTTAGTATCTTCTTTAATCTTGAAATATATTTCTTCCTTATTTTCTGTTTCATAATTGTGCTTTCAAACTTGATTCCTCCACCCTTGGATATTTGTTAGATCCTTCTTGCTCCAAATCTTTAATTTCCAAGTTGTTTAGCACGATGTCTTTTTACCTTTGTTCATAATTAGGAATGCACACTTTTCAAACTTATAATCCATTCTAATATCTGCTTTAAAAAAATCATTAACCGTCTTTATTCAGCTTCTTTCTTATTTGGCGCATACACCCTTAAGTCATTCATATCAAAATGATGAGAGATATAATTTAGTATCATTATTTCTGTTTAATCACAACCTTTTTTATCAACTCATTTGTAATTCTACTTCAACCTATATTCCACAAAATCATTACCGCTTATATCAACTTTTTCCTATAGCATACCCGCCAAAATTCGTTCTTTTGACTTTTTAGTAGAATGAATTCGACAAATATTGTTGTAGCTTTCCATAAGGTTGTCTATAGCTTCACATCTCCAGTTCCATATCTCACCTTAGATATCAGTTTGACATTTTTCTTCATTGTAATTTACAAATTCTACAATTTCAATTTCAATCATTTCTAATTCAGTTCTTGATGCCATTGCGATCTTTCGTAATATATCAATACTATCAATATTATCTTTCCAACCTACCTTTCCTATCAATCTTATCCCTCATCAACAACATTTATCGCATTATTTTCCAAGAATGCTTCTTGGAGAATTGATTGAGTGTTAAGTACAAGGATCATCAATAAATCACACTCTTTTTCTCCATTGACCAGGCCATTTTTTTTTCTGCTCCCCCTTTTATTAAAGGTATATTATCTGCGACATTTGATGTTCTTCAGATGCTCTGAGAATCACTTCAGGCAAGTATACAACACATCACATTAAGAACGAGTTCCATTGGTCTGGACGCATATTGGGACACTCTGTATCCCA
>JABUQX010113261.1:32500-35000 GCA_015478945.1 Trachelipus rathkii
AATTCCTCCTTTTCTTCTTATTCTTTTCTCTCTTTTTTCCTCCTTTCTTCTCCATCGTTTACGTATTGTTATTTTCTAGTAGCATAGGCAGACGTCTCAAACTCTCAGTGTTCTATCAGTTACAAAAGCCAGTATCGTTAACCAGAAAGGCTCGATGCGTTCTACTCTGTCTCTCATCAATCTGACTCACAGAAGCAACTCTCTAACTTCCTCCATATGATGCCAACAACGCGGAACCGGATCGTTCTCTCAGGCTCACCTACAATCTAGAACTACGTTGAGTAAGTTAGTTACAGAGACCCGCGGCAGAGAGAGCAGGAGAGTATGCATGTTATACTCGCATCTGTATGTAGTGTCGATAGCCTACTGATTGACGATGCTACGTACACGATATGCAATAATAGGATCTACTTGCAATACATAATACCTGTAGTCAGAAAGATGTATGTCATGGAACGTGCATTGGATTCCATTAATAATATCTCTTTCTATCCTCGCTTATTAGAAAGTTTCTTTTTAAGGCATTAATGGAACGGACAAATTCTCTCATATTGAGTAAACTTTGATCACCCATTCTCGACCATCTATTAAGCGTGACAAACTGTTCAGAGATATGCTTAGCTGAGGTGGTGTCAAAAATCGTGTACATGTGCCCGAGTGCACGTGGAGAGCCATTGAGAGAGCGGTGCTTTCAGAAACATTTCTTAATTAAGAGAGACATATGATTCTTCGTCCTTGTAGCAAAATATCCACAGGGAGAAACATACAAAAGATATTATAACTAATAGAGGATGAGACGCGTTTGGGCATGCCTCATATAGTATAATATGAAGTTGGGCAATTATTATCATACATTAAGTCTCAATTCTATTATATTATTACTACACTACACTACATTTATTAATAATATACAATTACATAAGCTATATCCTACTTAATCTTACTTACTTCAGTAATATTATTATATTCTATATATTATACTTAGATTTATATACTAATGATATATATAATTTATATTATTGGAAGGTAAGATGAAAGAAGTACAGAATAATATTGTTTGCTCAATTAACTCGAGTTGGCTTAAAAAGTTCTTCACCTAAGTATTACGAATCTTATATTTTTGCAAATATTCCTTTTTGCCTTTCTATACCTTTCAATAATATTAAATAAATCTTATTACTACTATAATATACTTATATCTTATTTATATGAGCATGTAGATATACCATTTTATAATAATATTAATCATGATTATTTATCTTATGATTTTATGATGGTTATGCAGTATATATTAATAATATACTTAATAATATTATATTATTTATATATATATAATATATATATTATATTATCATATAGTATATATATATAATTTAGCTATATTGTATGCGCGGAGCTGAGGTCAAACTGGTTGAATATACTTTATTATTACATGTAAATCTATTGAATAAATAATAAATTTTAATTCATACGTAGTAAAATGAGGTCTTTAACACATAAGCTTGATATATTAATATATCATATGTCATTTAAAAAAAAAATAAAAATAAAAAATTATATAAATAAATGGAATAATAAAAACATTATTCCTCTTTTGTTTGACCTTTCATCATATTATTATTTAATTTATTGTTTCACCACAATAAGTGTTGTATATATATATATTAATAATAATAATTAATATATATTTATATAATATTATATATATATAATTCTTAATAATTTAATATATATTATATAATATATATTATATATATTAATATATATTATATATTAATATTTAATTAATATATAATAATTTAATATATTAATTAAATATATATTATATTTTAATATAATAATAATATATATTATATATATAATTCTATTATATATATATATTATATTAATTATATTAATTATTATAATAATATATTAATATATTTTATATAATAATATTATATTATTTTATATATATTAATTATTATATATTAATAATATATATATATATTATATATATATATATTATAATGTAACTTAACTTTAAGAACATAGATTTTATATTTTACTCAAGAAAAACAATAGTTCAATAACTAAATACTAGTATACATATATTTAATTATTGTGATAACAGGACCGAAATTCTAAGTGGGAGAGGTGAATTTAAACTTTTATTATTATTTTTATATTATTTTTTTTTTTATTTTTTTATTTTTGGAGGCTTATTTTCATTTAATACGAAAAATATTTATAAAAATTTATTAATACCCTACTCATATCTTAGGGGCTCGATAAGTCACTAACGGGGGAGAGGGGAGAGTGTAGACGTTTATCTCCATACTCCCAGTGAGGGATGGTCGGAGGTGAACTCACCGCAGAAACTCTCAAAGACCTAGAAGAGACTCGTGGGGTTCTCTGCGAATGACACAATCCGAAGAGGAATTTATGTCTCCCGCAAGTTCGTGTCCAACAGCAGGAGGCCGAGAGAGTCCGAACCACTGTGAGAGAACTTTATTGCCTG
>JABUQX010113262.1:0-25000 GCA_015478945.1 Trachelipus rathkii
CTTTCCCATTATTGAGAAAAATTCCCCCCCCTTTTTCTTTCTTCCTTTACCCCAAGTTTTCGCCCCCCCCCCCCCACCCTCCAATACCCTCCCTAGTACCATTTACCCAGTAATATTCAGATCGGGCGTATATCATGCAAAAGCAATCAATCCTCATATATTATAGGTTAGGGACGCTTCTCCAACTCTCTTCCCGAATCTCTCATGCATTTCTGAACACTATCCTTGTCACGCTAGTCCTAACGCTTATAAATTCTTTCTATAAACCTCATGCCATACTACAGCATTGGATCGCCTAGGATATCATAGCTACATTCCTGTCTCACTCACCGCATATTAAATTAATTTAAACGCAATCACTTTGACTATTATTCTATACAACAACGCATCAAATATCGGTCATATCATGCTTTTTGAACCCCATTCAGAAGCTTTTACCACCAACATGAGTCCTATTCACTAACACTGCCATAGAGCTTCCCTATTAACCCTATTATAACGGCCTGTTGCAAATCCATAAATCCTAAATACATTTTTTCTTCTCCTCCCGCCTCATTTTCTGAATCATTTGTTTCAATGCACAGATTTGATCCACACACATACCTCAAATCACTTCTAAACGCACTTGTTCTTCCCTCAAATCAGTTTCTTGTCCGTGCCTTCGACGACACCTTTTGCGACCAACATAACAGCATATATCTCGCCTACATACGACGTCGATAAACTAATTACCCTATATGCTTAGCAGTTACCTTATCCGGCCCTTACCCTCTATATAAGAGTACTAATTTATTGCTCTCCTCCAATCCCTCGGAACTATAGCCCCCATAAACCGCTTTGTTATACAACTACGCGAAAACCAATCAATCGACGGTCATCCGGTCGCCTCGCTAGTATATATATACTATATATATATATATATATATGTATATATACTATATATAATTAACTATATATATATATTATTATATATTATATTAATATATTATATATATATATTATATAATATAATATATTATTATATATATATAGTAAATATATAATATATATATATATTATATAATATGGTCTTGTGCGGTGATATCTGAAAGAAGTTTTGGAGGATTGGTAGCGATTATTTTGGAGCAGGGGTTGTGTAAAAGGAGGATGTTTTGAAAGTAAACGTAGATAAGAGAAAGGTTATGGTTGTGAGTGAGGACAGTTCTGCGTGTGAAGTTATGCTAGATGGTGAGCAGCTGCGACAAGTGACTTTTTTTTAAAATTTTTGGATATATTTAGAGCTAGGAGGCAAGGGAATGGATGATGCGAGTGTAGTAGGAAAGTTGTGAATTGCAGGAAGGTGGCTGGTGCAATTAAATCATTGGTGATGTAAAAGAGCTTAAGTCTTTAGTGCCCTGAGGGTCTTACAGTGAGGGTTAATGTTGTTACGTGTGTTAATGTATAGTAGTGAGACTATGGTCTGGAATAAGAGGGTATAGATCTAAAAGTACAATGTGTTTCAGATGGACAATGTTAGGTGTGAGAAGATTGATAAAATGAGTGATATGACGTATTACAGAGTTGTATGGTGTGAAAGAGGGATAAAAATGAGAGAATAAATAAAGGACGTTGAGATAGTTTGGTAGTGGAAAGGATGGATGATAGTCGTTGTTTAAGCCGGATGTATAGGGGTGAGTGTGTTTGAATCGACTGGCTGGGAAGACCGGAAGAAAAAAGTGCGATTGAGTCAGGCAAAAGACATGTCTGGGAAGTAAGAAAGTGAAATGTGAGCTTTATAGGGGAGAGAAGAAAGGTTTCATAGTAGGAGTAAAGTGGCAGGGTTTTGTGATTGTGTATGGTTGTGGCCCATCGAGCCAGATCCGACACCCCAGAAAAAAAAACAAATAAAAGGAATAAAAAGAAAAAAAAAAAAAATTACCAAAAAGGAACAAACTATAAAAAAAAAAAAAAAAAAAAAAAAAAAAAAAAAAAAAAAAAAAAAAAAAAAAAAAAAAAAAAAAAAAAAAAAAAAATAAAAAAATAAAAAAAAAAAAAAAATAAAAAAAAAATAAAAAAAATAAAAATTAGAGTAAAAAAACAAAAATAAAAAAAAAAAAAAAAAAATATAAAAAGAAAAACATTGACGAGAAATGGGCTTCAGTGTGGGTCGTCGCGTACCCCGTGAAGCTTAGGGTGGATTTTGCTGACGTATACGGCGAGTAAGACGAGGGGAGGTAAGACTGGGCTTATCCTTTCGACTTGTGTCATATTACTTTTTTATTTCCTGGTTACCCCTCGGTGGCATGTTACGCACCTTACGACCTCCACCCTTGGGAAAAATAGTTTGTTGATGTTAAAGCCTGATATGATGATATATAGATATATATATATATATATATATATATATATATATATATAATATATATATATATAATTACCTATATATATATATATATATATGTACGGGGTGTCGTGCATTTGCCTCCTTATATGAATTTAATTAATCTATAAACGAATTACTTTCCACTTAAATATGGAAATAAAGGAAGAAAGGCTATAACTCCTTTTGTCACGCTACATATAATGATAAAAAGTAAACGCTCTCGTCAACTCTGTCCTTTAAGTTTAATAATGTATATTGGGCTCGCAATTATATTTTTACATTTAATAATATAGGAAAGCTCCAACTTTTGATATTGTATTAATAATCGGTCATTTTAAGTAATACATTGTCATTATAGATGAAAATTAATGTTTTTTTTTCAGTTGAGTTATTTAATGACAAGTTACTCGAAGATGTTTGTCAAAGTAATAAAATTTCTGATTTCTTCATATATTTAATTTATAAAAACAGTGAAGGTTAGTTCTTTTCCTTTTTCTATAATTTAAAGTTAATAAAAAAGAGTCATGAGCATATTGAGTCATACGATTAACACAAATACTTAATTATTTAAATTGCTTCTTTGCCTTTTTGCTTACAGTTTCCCGCTTCCCTTATCAACTTTTCATCACCTCAAATTCATAACTTCATACCAAATAAAACCCCAATCAGGGTACGTAAGTGTACATTTTATACAATACTGAACCATAAAAATAATGATAATAAGAGGAAAATACATAAAGAAATATATTATTTTCATTTTAGGTTTTGGTTTTTGGTTTTAGAACAACTTTCTATTTTGGGTCAAGATTTTTTTGGTTTTGGACAAGAGTTTTTTTTGTTTTGGTTTTGGAACAATTTTCTATTTGAGATAAGTTTTTGTCAAAATTTTGGTTCTCAAAATTCCTGTGGGATTTTGTTGTCTGTTGTATTCTTCTTTTCTTTCTTAGATAAGTATTCTACTTAAACTTCATAATAATACTTATTCATCACCATCAATTATTCATTGAATGACTAATTATTTTTCACATTTTAGTCATTCTTCTTAGTCTTAAGTTGCCACTCTGTGAATGGTCTTAAATTAGTCATTCCTTAGTGGACTTTCATATTACTCATTTCATCTCTCATTTTTCTACATGAAGGTTCTTTTACATAGCCATACCCCATAGGGGAGGGGCGGAGGAACCCCCGCGACACCCAAATACCAAAGAGACCGGAGACCCTCCCCGGAGGGGGGGAAATAGTCCTACCCTGTCGTTCCCCCGGAAGGCCGAGACCTTCATGTCTCATCTCATGATCATCAATTAAATTGTACATAAATTTATATTATTAAGTAATTCTCACAATTATTCTAAGTACTTGAATAAAACAGTTCTTTTAGATGTGTTTAATTCATCCTTCTTATTAAAAACATTGGTGTACTTTTTTTCCCTCTATTATTCAACCCTCCTTATAAACTTGCTGTCTTGGTGTGTTACTACATTATAACATTCCCCACACCTCTGAAACGCAACCCCTGCACAGGAAGAAGATTCCAGAGACACGTAACTCTGGGCCGTGGTATCAAACGAAACGCTTATTTCCTGACGAAGGTATCCGGCCACCCTCCTGAAACTTCCTGGTACCCGGATTTTCCTTATAAATCTTAAGGTACGATATTTTGATTGGTTTGTCATTTTATTATTATAGCAGCTAATTACACATAGATAGTTCGGTATTTAATTAT
This sequence comes from Trachelipus rathkii, assembly GCA_015478945.1. NCBI lineage: Eukaryota > Metazoa > Arthropoda > Malacostraca > Isopoda > Trachelipodidae > Trachelipus > Trachelipus rathkii. Next base: position 4,086 of record JABUQX010113262.1, read on the forward strand.
TGACGACTTCAGAAACCAAATTCCAATCGCGTGAGTGAACCTTTGCTTCACTCACCGTCACATAACTAAAATTGAATTGGCGCCCGAACAGGGACTTTGTTCTTGTGTCGGGTTGCGTTAAAATTCATAACGTGTGACACTGTTCACTACCTCATTCATCGCGATTTTCATTCTTAAATTTGGTTTTCATCATGTCTGAAGATCAACTTGAGGGAAAAGATCCTCTTCAATTGCCTAAAACTGATGCTCCGGTAGTCGATGTTAATGGTTCTGCTGCTTGTGCGTTGGATTCAAATACACTATTGGCTCTGTCTCAAAATAAGGAGTCCGTTCATATGTCTTCTCATACTCGTTCTCAACCTATTTCATCTGTAGAGATGAAAGATAACGTTGCTATCGATAAGGATTTATTACATGACTTATCTGATATCCCCACCTTACAAAAGGTACTTAATCACTTCAAACAAGCTAGTGACACCTTAGAAGATAAGGTGCAACAACAACGTCTTGGTTTTCCTGATTGTGACACTTTTCTTACTTATTCTCAACGTAATGAGTGTGAAGAATATGATTCTTATCCTCCACTCGATGGTGAATTTCCGCGTCCTTTCTCAAGGCGGCCACAATATGGAAGGTATGATGATTATCATCCCTCTTTAGTGACCAATTCTCGTAACGCCGGTTCAGTTCTTCCTGGTTTTTCAACCATGCTTTCTAGGCCAGCTCGAAATACTAATTTGTATTCCAATCGTTATTCTTCTGATAGGTTAGGGACAGATTACTATTCACGTGAGCGTGAGAGGAATCTGTTACAAGAATCTTCATTGCGCTATACTCCTGCACAAAATATACAGTCTCAACTTCTTATTCCTTCTCAAATTCCTAAATCTTAAGATTATAGAGATAGGTATGCACATGATCGAATGTATGCATATTCTCCGTCTATTAATCGAGCGCGCGCAGATCAATTTGATCAACCTGATTATTCTCGTGATTACTCTCGTGAGTATCCTCGCGATTCCCTTCGTGATAACTTATATCGACCTTTACTTCAGCCCCAGTCACATCAAAGACCGTTTACGAGATCTGATTTACCTTTAGATTCTCGTGATCCTCATATGTACTCCGGTACTCAAATAACAACGTAATTAGATATGATGAGAGAGGCTATTGTTCTCTTAACACAGCTTTTGAAAAACAGTCAAAAACTTAAAGTCGTTGATCCTGGCAAGTTTAAATTCGAAGCCAATCAAGACTTTATCGCGTATTTAAATGACTTCGAGGCATACTGTAGTCTCCATTACCCTCATCAATGGTTGCGCCTTCTTGGTCGACAACTGGAGGGTAAATTTGCACAACTATATACTTTACTTACTAAAGATGACCGAAATTACTTTTCGGTCCGAGATGTTCTTGTTCGTTGGTGGAACGACGAAGAACAAAAGAAAAAAGAATATCAAATCCAGAAATATCACTCAGTTCGTCGTTATAAAAATGAAAGCATAAAAATGAAAGCATAAAAATGTTTGCCCTTCGTCTCGAACGTCTTGCTCGAAGAGCGTATAACGGTGATATGCGTGAACACGACTCTTTGCGTACTGCGTTCCTTTGCAGTCTCCTACCTTACATTGAGAAAACAGTAAGGGAATACATCAAAATGCAGCAGCTTGGTGGTATTCGCCGTGCATCATGGGAAAATATTGTGGAATTTGCGGATTCTCTTGAATCTGATAATACTGAATATCCGAATTCCATTGCTCAATCTACAACCTTCCCTAATAAAGCAAATAATACATATCATCTTGCTCTTAAACCCAAACAACGTGACGAACTCAATGAAACCGTGGAGTCCGTCATTCGTATTGATCATGTTTCACCAAATTGGGTGGAAACTCTCCAACAGAAGGAGGACTCCAGGAAACAAATTCAATCCCGGAGTTTTCGTCCTTCTAATCGTCCATCCCCTAGTTCTCCTAAAAAACCTACTGGTTCGCGGTATTATAGAGACAATCAACGTAGTCTCCTGCTTCTGAAACTTGTAATATTCTTCGTCTCGCACAAAACACACAAGATATTATATGTGAAATTCTGTGAATTAAAGGACATCATAAATGCGAGAGTGCTATAACAGTACCTCGGCCTTTGTGCAGTTACTGCAAAAGAAAGGGCATGTTGAGTGCACGCGAGTGTTCAAGCATGTAGAACGTTCTCTTGCTTCGCCTCCCTCTTCTAGGATTATTACCTGTCCCATTTTGTGAGGTCGCACACCCGGGTATTAAATGTTCCCAACGAACACCTCCCAGACAGGAGACAGTTGATAATAGACCTACTACTGGACGTTCCCCTCGCGAACTCTTAACGGGAGCAATAAAGAAAGTTAATACATACTCTTTTACTCCTACTCATACTACTAACTTGCCTTACGAATCACGACCCATGACCTTACAACCTAATGACCGTCCTCTTCCTCAACGATGCTCGTCAGATCCTTGTGATTCTTGTGGGAAACCACATTGCGATGGACAGTGTGAAAGATTAGACATCAAATCTACCCAAGAACATTTAAACTACTGATCTCCGAGGAAGTGAGTCACCCTGAGGAGATAGATGATGCTAAAGACTCGAAGGTGACTAATCATACTTCTCAGAACTCTTCTTCGAAAAATCTTAAGAAATTACTCTGTTTCGATTCTCCTATTCTAACGTTACAAGACATGAATGATAAGATGGTCATACCTATACATTTATGTAGTCATGCTGACACAGATCCGTTAGTGGTTGAAGTTACTTTGGATGACTTTCGTGCCCTCCGTTTCAAATGTCTGGTTGACAGTGGGGCTGGGGTGAACCTTATATCCTCTGCCTTAATCTCCGGGTTGGGATCTAGGAAACAAAAGTTCCCATCCACAAATATTGGTGTTGGTGCTATCTCCGGATTTGGAAATCGGAAACGAATTCCTATTACGGAATATGTTATGATAACCCTACGATTTCAAGATGGATATGTTTCTCTACCCTCCGCTTTCTTTGTGGTTCCTCACCATTTTATGGAAACCCAACCACTGATCCTTGGGGCTAGTGGTCTCCGAAAAAATTGCTTCTTGCCTGATATGGCCCAACGACAACTTATCCATCAGAATGGGGGAGACCAAACCGTTGTGGCTGATGGTGTGGAAGTTTCATCCAAAAAAGGCAATATTCCAGTGAAAACTATAGTCGTGAGTCCCGATTGTGTTAATGATACGGATATTATGAACGATCAACACAATGATAGCCAACTACGGAAAATCTTGGGTATTTTTAAGGGAAGCGGTGTTGTTGCGGATTGGCAGAAAATACCTATACCATACAGATCTTATCGTTCTCATCTCGCGTGAGAAAAAGATATTCTTTTTTATGAAAATAACTCTGGAAAACTTTTATATTTAGTTTCTTTTAAGTTGCTGTTGCATATTACACTGGGTCTCCATGTGTCGTGTGCACACATTGGTAGAAATAAACTATTACAATTAATTTATAAGTATTTTTGGCATCCGAGAGTTAACCAAGTGGTTTCGGATGTTGTCCGATGTTGCCCTGTTTGTCAGAGGCAAAAGAATTTTTCTTCCAACGTTACTCCGCCCATGTTAAAAATTCTTGCTGATTGTCCATTTGACTTGTGTGCAATGGACTTGTTGCAATTCCCTAAAACGTTTCGCGGGAATAAGTATTGTGTGGTTCTAATTGACCATTTTTCTAAATGGGTAGCTGTTACCCCTATCCCAGATAAATCAAGTCTCACGGTTTCTCGAAAATTGGAACATCAAATACTTCCTTTTTTACCAAAGATTCCTAAACGCCTGCTTACCGACAACGGAACGGAATTCACTTCGCATATTTTTCAACAGGTAATGCAGAAATATGATATTAAACATATCCGCATTTCACCCTCTTCATCCCTCTAGTAATGGGGTGTGTGAGCGTTTCAACCGGAGTCTTATGCAACTACTGAAATGTCTTGTGTTGGAACAATCCGCTAATTGGGATGAGGAGTTATCGTCTTCTATATTGATTTATAATAACACTTTACATAGTGCCTTAAATCAATCTCCTTCTGATTTTTTGTTACAAAAAGCCCATTTTTCCACTCATACATTTCCACAGTATTGGAAAGAAGGGAGTGTTAATTTTAAACCCTACAAGGTCGGACAAAAAGTTGCTCGAAAGGTCATTCGTACCGGTCCCAGTACTATTATGAAATTTCAAAACAGATGGGAAGGGCCTTTTACAGTTACAGAGGTAAATTCTAATCGGGTTACCTATGTTATTCAACGTTTAAATAATACTTCCGGAAAACGATATAAGGTCCATTTTTCTCATTTACGGGGATGGATTGACATCCCTAATTATCTAAGAAAATATCTTGCCCGTAATCCGGATATCAGTGCTGTATTCTTCGCTGAAGACGAGGATCCTCTTTTAATGAATGAGGCTTATGCAAATCCTCATATAATGTCTGAAACTCTTGATTCATCTTTTGAATCAGTGGATTCAGAGTCCCCCTTGACAAACTCCTTATTCAATGAAACGGATGATTTGATACGCGACGCGGATGTGGATTTTGAAGGGTTTTCTACATTGGAAATTAACCCTATGGCCTTATCTGAATATAATCAGCTACCTGATTTTACTGAACAAATCAAAGAACTACAAAGTGGTCAAACTAAGACTACCTTTATATCTCCGTCGGAATTGCCTACGTGTTCTTCCCCTATTCCCATCCAGAAATCGCCTTCCAAGGTTAAAATTCTTCCTCCTAACGAAGTAAATATCTCTTCTTATTCGTGTTCTCAATCCCTTTCTTCTCAAAGCTCTCTTAATTTAATAATTGCTGACTCTTTGAAATCGTTAAACTCTTTTGCTGAAGAGGATGAGAATCCTGATGGTGGGATCGAACCACCCAATGAATTACTTGCGTGTGGGCTTCCCACTCCTTCCCTGGACTATTATGATTTATTTCCTTCTGAACATGAAGCGAGATTTCAATACCCTTCAGTTTTTAATGAGCATATGTCTAAACCTGATAATCTTAGTTTTAATGACAAAACTTACTCTATTGACAAGAGTATTTTCGATAGAGCAGGAAGAAAATGAAGTTGCTTCACTAATGTTCTCTCCCTTTGATTTTTCATCAGGGTTCTGTCCCGATGAATTTATCAGGTTTTCGCCCTCAAAATCGCCAAAATTGATAAATGATTCGGAAACATCGCATGTAGATAGCTCTAATGAAGGTGCAACGGCCAATAATAAATTTCTTATCAAATTTCCTATTATAAATCAAACTCCACATAGCCTGGTTACTCGGAGTCGAGGGCAGGTGGCAGATTATCCAAACGTGATGTCTACACCATTAGAATATACTCGTCAACGTAGACGAGCAAGTTTATTATAAAAAAATTAATTCTTAACTTCGGCAGATCTTAACTCTAAATGTAACTGATGGAATTCTAACTTTTGAATTCCTTTGGTTACTTTCAAAAAATATTAATTCAACTGATGGAATTTTATCTTTTGGATTCTCTTAGTTGTTTTTCAAATTAATTCATACGTTTTGTATAGATAGCTTATATACTAGATTTCGTAATCGTTTAATTACATAAATCTTCGACAATGTAATATAAGGGTAGAAACACCTTTATGTGGAAAAGACTCTTATTTATAAAAATCGCTATCAGCACTACTCTAAATATGAAGCTCATAATTGTAAACCCAAAATCCTAGTCGCTTTTAAAACTTTCAAAAGTGACTAGCTGTTAATTCGTATGACTAGCAGATAGATTAAAAGAATTGATATTCAATAATCAATAATTCCACTAGGAGTACAGTTTATAAAAAAATTATAAACCAATTCTGTGTGGAAAAATTTAACCTAAAAATAGTATAAATATACTATTTATAATTAATAGCCCCATAACAGTATTTTTGTAATGTATTTTAAATAAAAATACATAACTGATGGTATTCAATTTTTAAAATTTAAACTACTAATAAGAACGTAAGGTCTTATCATTACCTTATCTTCAATTTATTCATTTAATTTTATAATTTTATAAACGTGTCATTTTATCATTATCCTTTATTATAACATCTCATTATATTGGTGTACTAATCTCCGTATTGATTTTTCAGAGCCGAACCCCTCTTTACTGCAATTTACTTATTCCTTTCTTTTTCTTTGTTGTGTGTTGTGTTGTTGTTGGGTTGTTAGTTGACAACGTGGAAATGTCCAACTTATTGAATGTGGGAGCGTCAGCTGCTGTCCTCTTTCGTAATGAAAGAAACTACCTTAAAAAACATTACAACGTGGAAGCATATGCAGATTATATCCCAGGGCGTCATCTTTCAGCTTGTCCTACGGGACTAAAACAACGTATGACGAGGGAAACAAAAAATGTCATAATATGGGCTTTGTCCACAATGGCTTGGCAGAAAGTCAAGATCCAGGATTCTCAGTCTCGAGAAGTGTCCGTATTTGAGCCGGTACACAACTTTTCTGTTGATAAGGTTCCAACAATTATGGAAGAAATCACCAAAATTGCAAAAGAAAAAAATCCTCAAGGGAATGTTTATTTATACATACCTTCCATTTATGATATCTACACGTTTAATCTTAAACGTATCAACAGAGAATGGGAAACTTCGGAAATGGGTTCCCTTGAAAACTATCCTCAGTTATTGCCGGAGGCCATGCGCGAACACTCAATCATCACATATAACAGATTCATGTCTCTACGGAGTTCACATTACATCTGGACAGATAAACGCCTTCTCATTGGCACTGATGTGTTAGATCATCATTACAGTAAGGTTGTACCATCCCCAGCAGCTGAAGATGAAATGTTTCCTCATCAAAAATACTTAGAAAAAGAAACTTTAACTTTAGACTCAATCCTCATCCCAGATGGACAGCACCCAAATCGAATATTTTTGGAAGCCTTTATGGAATTATACAGTTCAGAATTTAAGCTAAAAAAAATTCACCTTAGAGTTTCACGACCACAAAACTAGAGATGTTCCTGCCAGAACAAATCTGAGCAGAAATTCTAGATCTCTGCCTAGTCACGAAGAACAGAAGGAACGTGTCCTTCGAGAATTTATTCGTCCTCTTCCTGATGCTAGTGACCTTCCTGTAAATGCCTTTGCTTCAACTTCAGGCAGCTCATTGTATTATTTAGGAACCTCGTCTCGAGGTAATGCTCATTCCAGGTCGGGTCAACCTGCCGGCTTTGGATATTCTTCACAGTTATCGCCGCGTACTCATACTCATTCTTATCCTACGGTTCCTTCTTCGTCTCATGCTTCACATGGATTTTCGTCATCTCTTCACCTGGCTCCGCAGTTACCACAGCAGTTGGGTTAGAGTACTGTGTATAATGACAGTCTTGACCCCAGTTTCATTTCTATACAGCATACTAGCGTACGTTGGGCCATGCGTAATCTCGTGTGGGGTAGTAGAAGTGTCCAACAGCGCGAATGTCTAGTTGAACAGTGGTTTCAGGTGATCAGAGACGAAGTGACTACTTTTGATAATTTATCATATTTTGATAATCCTGACATGTATTGATGTCATCTTTTTCTTAAAGACATTCTTAGTATTCTTATAATAATTCACGATAGCTTAATTGAATAAATTAATATCTTACTCCAATGACACTCCCTTTTTGATTCATTAGATCTAACGTCTTAATAAGGGGGGGGAGCTTAATCTTAATGGGGAGGGATGTAGGGGTGTCTGCATTGCCTCCTGATATAAATTTAATTAATCTAAAAAATGAATTACTTTCCACTTAAATATGGAAATAAAGGAAGAAAGGCTTTTTCCTTTTTCAGCGCTAATATATTTTTTGAAACGCTCCAACTCTGTCTTTAAATTTAATAATGAAATAAGCACCAACTCTGTCTTACATTTAATAATATAAAAGCTCCAACTTTTATATTGTATTATAATGTCATTTATGTAATACATGTCATTATATGAAATTAAATGTTTTTCAGTTGAGTATTTATGAGACAAGTTCTCTTTAATCATTTCAAAGTAAAAATTCTGGAATTTTATTATATTTAAATTTATAAAACAGTGAAGGTATTGCTTTTTTGTTATTTTAAAGTTTTAAGTGATAAATAAGCTTTTCCAAAGTGTATGTTTATTACTGTACATTTACTTAATTATAAATGCCTCGCTTTGCTTTTGCATGCAGGTTCAAATTCCCTTATCACTTGACAAGACCACTCAAGTTCATACTTCATCGGCATATAAACCAATCGGGTACGTAAGTGTACATTTTATACAATACTGAACCATAAAAATAATGATAATAATCTTTGAAGAACCAGAAATATATTTTTTCATTTTAAGGTTTTGGTTTTGTTTTAGAAAACAACTTTCTATTTGGGTCACATTTTTTGTTTGTTTTTTGGACAAGAGTTTTTTTGTTTTGGTTTTGGAACAATTTTCTATTTGAGATAAGTTTTTGTGCAAAATTTGTTTCTCAAATTATCCGGGATTTTGTTGTCTGTTGTATTCTTCTTCTCTTTAGATAAGTATTCTACTTAAACTTCATAATAATACTTATTCATCACCATCATCAATTATTCAGTGAATGACTAATTATTTTCACATTTTAGTCATTCTTCTTAGTCTTAAGTTGCCACTCTGTGAATGGTCTTAAATTAGTCATTCCTTAGTGGACTTTCATATTACTCATTTCATCTCTCATTTTTCTACATGAAGGTTCTTTTACATAGACCTTCATGTCTCATCTCATGATCATCAATTAAATTGTACATAAATTTATATTATTAAGTAATTCTCACAATTATTCTAAGTACTTGAATAAAACAGTTCTTTTAGATGTGTTTAATTCATCCTTCTTATTAAAAACATTGGTGTACTTTTTTTCCCTCTATTATTCAACCCTCCTTATAAACTTGCTGTCTTGCTGTGTTACTACATTATAACATTCCCCACACCTCTGAAACGCAACCCCTGCACAGGAAGAAGGTTCCAGGACACGTAACTCTGGGCGCGTGTATCCAAACTGAAACGCTTATTTCTGAGCGAAGGTTATCCGCACCCTGCGCTGAAACTTCCTGGGTACCGATTTTGCCTTATAAATCTTAAGGTACAATATTTTGATTGGTTTGTCATTTTGTTATTATAGCAGCTAATTATACATAGATAGTTCGGTATTTAATAAATAATTATTGACGACTTCAGAAACCAAATTCCAATCGCGTGAGTGAACCTTTGCTTCACTCACCGTCACATAACTAAAATTGAATTGGCGCCCGAACAGGGACTTTGTTCTTGTGTCGGGTTGCGTTAAAATTCATAACGTGTGACACTGTTCACTACCTCATTCATCGCGATTTTCATTCTTAAACTTGGTTTTCATCATGTCTGAAGATCAACTTGAGGGAAAAGATCCTCTTCAATTGCCTAAAACTGATGCTCCGGTAGTCGATGTTAATGGTTCTGCTGCTTGTGCGTTGGATTCAAATACACTATTGGCTCTGTCTCAAAATAAGGAGTCCGTTCATATGTCTTCTCATACTCGTTCTCAACCTATTTGTAGAGATGAAAGACAACGTTGCTATCGATAAGGATTTCTTACATGACATCTGATATACCGACCTTAAAAAAGGTACTTAATCACTTTAAACAAGCCAGTGACACCTTAGAAGATAAGGTACACCAACAACGTCTTGTTTTTCCCGATCATGACACTATTCCTACTTATCCTCAACGTGATGAGCGTGAAGGATATGATTCTTATCTTCCACTCGATTTCGATTCCACGCGTCCTTTCTCAAGGCGGCCACAATATGGAAGGTATGATGATTATCATCCCTCTTTAGTGACCAATTCTCGTAACGCCGGTTCAGTTCTTCCTGGTTTTTCAACCATGCTTTCTAGGCCAGCTCGAAATACTAATTTGTATTCCAATCGTTATTCTTCTGATAGGTTAGGGACAGATTACTATTCACGTGAGCGTGAGAGGAATCTGTTACAAGAATCTTCATTGCGCTATACTCCTGCACAAAATATACAGTCTCAACTTCCTATTCCTTCTCAAATTCCTAAATCTTAAGATGATAGAGATAGGTATGCACATGATCGAATGTATGCATATTCTCCGTCTATTAATCGAGCGCGCGCAGATCAATTTGATCAACCTGATTATTCTCGTGATTACTCTCGTGAGTATCCTCGCGATTCCCTTCGTGATAACTTATATCGACCTTTACTTCAGCCCCAGTCACATCAAAGACCGTTTACGAGATCTGATTTACCTTTAGATTCTCGTGATCCTCATATGTACTCCGGTACTCAAATAACAACGTAATTAGATATGATGAGAGAGGCTATTGTTCTCTTAACACAGCTTTTGAAAAACAGTCAAAAACTTAAAGTCGTTGATCCTGGCAAGTTTAAATTCGAAGCCAATCAAGACTTTATCGCGTATTTAAATGACTTTGAGGCATACTGTAGTCTCCATTACCCTCATGCTCCTCATCAATGGTTGCGCCTTCTTGGTCGACAACTGGAGGGTAAATTTGCACAACTATATACTTTACTTACTAAAGATGACCGAAATTACTTTTCGGTCCGAGATGTTCTTGTTCGTTGGTGGAACGACGAAGAACAAAAGAAAAAAGAATATCAAATCCAGAAATATCACTCAGTTCGTCGTTATAAAAATAAAAGCATAAAAATGAAAGCATAAAAATGTTTGCCCTTCGTCTCGAACGTCTTGCTCGAAGAGCGTATAACGGTGATATGCGTGAACACGACTCTTTGCGTACTGCGTTCCTTTGCAGTCTCCTACCTTACATTGAGAAAACAGTAAGGGAATACATCAAAATGCAGCAGCTTGGTGGTATTCGCCGTGCATCATGGGAAAATATTGTGGAATTTGCGGATTCTCTTGAATCTGATAATACTGAATATCCGAATTCCATTGCTCAATCTACAACCTTCCCTAATAAAGCAAATAATACATATCATCTTGCTCTTAAACCCAAACAACGTGACGAACTCAATGAAACCGTGGAGTCCGTCATTCGTATTGATCATGTTTCCCCAAATTGGGTGGAAACTCTCCAACAAAAGGAGGACTCCAGGAAACACATTCAATCCCGGAGTTTTCGTCCTTCTAATCGTCTATCCCCTAGTTCTCCTAAAAAACCTACTGGTTCGCGGTATTATAGAGACAATCAACGTAGTCTCCCTTCTTCTGAAAACCTTGTAAATTCTTCGTCTCGCACAAACACCACAGATATTATATGGGAATTCTGTGAAATTAAAGGACATCATATGCGAGAGTGCTATAAGTACCTCGGCCTTTGCAGTTACTGCAAAAAGAAAGGGCATGTGAAGGCCGAGTGTCGAGCATGTAGAACTTCTTCTTCTTCGCCTCCCTCTTCTAGGATTATTACCTGTCCCTTTTGTAGAGGTCCACACCCGGGTATTAAATGTTCCCAACGAACACCTCCCAGACAGGAGACAGTTGACAATAGACCTACTACTGGACGTTCCCCTCGCGAACTCTTAACGGGAGCAATAAAGAAAGTTAATACATACTCTTTTACTCCTACTCATACTACTAACTTGCCTTACGAATCACGACCCATGACCTTACAACCTAATGACCGTCCTCTTCCTCAATAACGCTCGTCAGATCCTTGTGATTCTTGTGGGAAACCACATTGGGATGGGCAGTGTGAAAGATTAGACATCAAATCTACCCAAGAACATTTAAACTACTGATCTCCGAGGAAGTGAGTCACCCTGAGGAGATAGATGATGCTAAAGACTCGAAGGTGACTAATCATACTTCTCAGAACTCTTCTTCGAAAAATCTTAAGAAATTACTCTGTTTCGATTCCCCTATTCTAACGTTACAAGACATGAATGATAAGATGGTCATACCTATACATTTATGTAGTCATGCTGACACAGATCCGTTAGTGGTGGAAGTTACTTTGGATGACTTTCGTGCCCTCCGTTTCAAATGTCTGGTTGACAGTGGGGCTGGGGTGAGCCTTATATCCTCTGCCTTAATCTCAGGGTTGGGATCTAGGAAACAAAAGTTCCCATCCATAAATATTGGTGTTGGTGCTATCTCCGGATTTGGAAATCGGAAACGAATTCCTATTACGGAATATGTTATGATAACCCTACGATTTCAAGATGGATATGTTTCTCTACCCTCCGCTTTCTTTGTGGTTCCTCACCAGTTTATGGAAACCCAACCACTGATTCTTGGGGCTAGTGGTCTCCGAAAAAATTGCTTCTTGCCTGATATGGCTCAACGACAACTTATCCATCAGAATGGGGGAGACCGAACCGTTGTGGCTGATGGTGTGGAAGTTTCATCCACAAAGTGCCATATTCCAGTGAAAACTATAGTCGTAAGTCCCGATTGTGTTAATGATACGGATATTATGAACGATCAACACAATGATAGCCAACTACGGAAAATCTTGGGTATTTTTAAGGGAAACGGTGTTGTTGTGGATTGGCAAAAAATACCTTTACCATACAGATCTTATCGTTCTCATCTCGCGTGTGAAAAAGATATTCTTTTTTATAAAAATAACTCTGGGAAACTTTTATATTTAGTTTCTTTTAAGTTACTGTTGCATATTACACTGGGTCTCCATGTGTCGTGTGCACACATTGGTAGAAACAAACTATTACAATTAATTTATAAGTATTTTTGGCATCCGAGAGTTAACCAAGTGGTCTCGGATGTTGTCCGCTGTTGCCCTGTTTGTCAGATGCAAAAGAATTTTTCTTCCAACGTTACTCCGCCCATGTTAAAAATTCTTGCTGATTGTCCATTTGACTTGTGTGCAATGGACTTGTTGCAATTCCCTAAAATGTTTCGCGGGAATAAGTTTTGTGTGGTTCCAATTGACCATTTTTCTAAATGGGTAGCTGTTACCCCTATCCCAGATAAATCAAGTCTCACGGTTTCTCAAAAATTGGAACATCAAATACTTCCTTTTTTACCAAAGATTCCTAAACGCCTGCTTACCGACAACGGAACAGAATTCACTTCGCATATTTTTCAACAGGTAATGCAGAAATATGATATTAAACATATCCGCATTTCACCTCTTCATCCCTCTAGTAATGGGGTGTGTGAGCGTTTCAACCGGAGTCTTATGCAACTACTGAAATGTCTTGTGTTGGAACAATCCGCTAATTGGGATGAGGAGTTATCGTCTTCTATATTGATTTATAATAACACTTTACATAGTGCCTTAAATCAATCTCCTTCTGATTTTTTGTTACAAAAAGCCCATTTTTCCACTCATACATTTCCACAGTATTGGAAAGAAGGGAGTGTTAATTTTAAACCCTACAAGGTCGGACAAAAAGTTGCTCGAAAGGTCATTCGTACAGGTCCCAGTACTATTATGAAATTTCAAAACAGATGGGAAGGACCTTTCACAGTTGAAGAGGTAAATTCTAATCGGGTTACCTATGTTATTCAATGCTTAAATAATACTTCCGGAAAACGATATAAGGTCCATTTTTCTCATTTACTGGGATGGATTGACATCCCTAATTATCTAAGAAAATATCTTGCCCGTAATCCGGATATCAGTGCTGTATTCTTCGCTGAAGACGAGGATCCTCTTTTAATGAATGAGGCTTATGCAAATCCTCATCTAATGTCTGAAACTCTTGATTCATCTTTTGAATCAGTGGATTCAGAGTCACCCTTGACAAACTCCTTATTCAATGAAACGGATGATTTGATACGCGATGCGGATGTGGATTTTGAATGGTTTTCTACATTGGAAATTAACCCTATGGCATTATCTGAATACAATCAGCTACCTGATTTTACTGAACAAATCAAAGAACTACAAAGTGGTCAAACTAAGACTACCTTTATACCTCCGTCGGAATTACCTACGTGTTCTTCCCCTATTCCCATCCAGAAAACGCCTCCCAGGGTTAAATTTATTCTTCCTCCTAACGAGGTAAATATCTCTTCTTATTCGTGTTCTCAATCCCTTTCTTCTCAAGATTCTCTTAATTCAATAATTGCTGACTCTTTGAAATCGTTAAACTCTTTTGCTGAAGAGGATGAGAATCCTGATGGTGGGGTCGAACCACCCAATGAATTACTTGCGTGTGGGCTTCCCACTCCTTCCCTGGACTATTATGATTTATTTCCTTCTGAACATGAAGCGAGATTTCAATACCCTTCGGTTTTTAATGAGCAGATGTCTAAACCTGATAATCTTAGTTTCGATAACAGAACTTACTCTATTGACAAGAGTAGTTCGATAGAGCAACAAGAAAATGAAGTTGCCCCACTAATGTTTTCTTCTTTTGACTTGTCCTCCGGGTTCTGTCCCGATGAATTTATCGGGTTTTCGCCCCCACAATTACCAAAATTGGTAAACAATTCGGAAACATCCCATGTAGATAGCTCTAATGACGGTGCAACGGCCAATAATAAATTTCTTATCAAATTTCCTATTATAAATCAAACTCCACATAGCCTGGTTACTCGGAGTCGAGGGCCGGTGGCAGATTATCCAAACGTGATGTCTACACCATTAGAATATACTCGTCAACGTAGACGAGCAAGTTTATTATAAAAAAATTAATTCTTAACTTCGGCAGATCTTAACTCTAAATGTAACTGATGGAATTCTAACTTTTGAATTCCTTTGGTTACTTTCAAAAAATATTAATTCAACTGATGGAATTTTGTCTTTTAAATTCTCTTAGTTGTTTTTCAAATTAATTCATACTTTGATACTTTATATTTCGTAAATCGCTTAATTGCATAAATCTTCGACAATGTAATAAAACACCTTTATGTGAAAAACTCTTATTTACATAAAAATCCTAATCACCTACTCTAAATATGAAGCTATAAATTGTAAACCCAAATCCTACCCTTTTAACTTTAAAATGACTAGCTTAATTCGTATGACTAGCAGATAGATTAAAAGAATTGACTCAAGAAATAATTCCACTAGGAGTACAGTTTATAAAAAATTATAAACCAATTCTGTGTGGAAAGATAACCAAAAATAGTATAAATATACTATTTATAATTAATAGCCCCATAACAGTATTTTTGTAATGTATTTTAAATAAAAATACATAACTGATGGTATTCAATTTTTTTAAATTTAAACTACATAGGTAGGTACATAAGTAATGAATTCTCTTCAAATTTATTCATTTATTTTTAATTTTATAACGTGTCATTCTTATCATTATCCTTTTATTATAACATCTCATTATATTGGTGTACTAATCTCCGTATTGATTTTTACAGAGCCACCCCTCTTTACTGCAATTTACTTATTCCTTTCTTTTCTTTGTTGTGTGGTTGTTAAGCAAATTGTCTTTGATTGTTGGTTTACAACGTGGAAATGTCCAACTTATTGATTGTGGGAGCGTCAGCTGCTGTCCTCTTTCGTAATGAAAGAAACTACCTTAAAAAACATTACAACGTGGAAGCATATGCAGATTATATCCCAGGGCGTCATCTTTCAGCTTGTCCTACGGGACTAAAACAACGTATGACGAGGGAAACAAAAAATGTCATAATATGGGCTTTGTCCACAATGGCTTGGCAGAAAGTCAAGATCCAGGATTCTCAGTCTCGAGAAGTGTCCGTATTTGAGCCGGTACACAACTTTTCTGTTGATAAGGTTCCAACAATTATGGAAGAAATCACCAAAATTGCAAAAGAAAAAAATCCTCAAGGGAATGTTTATTTATACATACCTTCCATTTATGATATCTACACGTTTAATCTTAAACGTATCAACAGAGAATGGGAAACTTCGGAAATGGGTTCCCTTGAGAACTATCCTCAGTTATTGCCGGAGGCCATGCGCGAACACTCAATCATCACATATAACAGATTCATGTCTCTACGGAGTTCACATTACATCTGGACAGATAAACGCCTTCTCATTGGCACTGATGTGTTAGATCATCATTACAGTAAGGTTGTACCATCCCCAGCTGAAGATGAAATGTTTCCTCATCAAAAATACTTAGAAAAAGAAACTTTAACTTTAGACTCAATCCTCATCCCAGATGGACAGCATCCAAATCGTATATTTTTGGAAGCCTTTATGGAATTATACAGTTCAGAATTTAAGCTAAAAAAAATTCACCTTAGAGTTTCACGACCACAAGCTAGAGATGTTCCTGCCAGAACAAATCTGAGCAGAAATTCTAGATCTCTGCCTAGTCACGAAGAACAGAAGGAACGTGTCCTTCGAGAATTTATTCGTCCTCTTCCTGATGCTAGTAACCTTCCTGTAAATGCTTTGCTTCAACTTCAGGCAGCTCATTGTATTATTTAGGAACCTCGTCTAGAGGTAATGCTCATTCCAGGTCGGGTCAACCTGCCGGCTTTGGATATTCTTCACAGTTATCGCCGCGTACTCATACTCATTCTTATCCTACGGTTCCTTCTTCGTCTCATGCTTCACATGGATTTTCGTCATCTCTTCACCTGGCTCCGCAGTTACCACAGCAGTTGGGTTCAAGTACTGTGTATAATGACAGTCTTGACCCCAGTTTCATTTCTATACAGCATACTAGCGTACGTTGGGCCATGCGTAATCTCGTGTGGGGTAGTAGAAGTGTCCAACAGCGCGAATGTCTAGTTGAGCAGTGGTTTCAGGTGATCAGAGACGAGGTGGCCACTTTTGATAATTTATCATATTTTGATAATCCTGACATGTATTGATGTCATCTTTTTCTTAAAGACATTCTTAGTATTCTTATAATATTCAGACGATAGCTTAAATTGGAATTTAAATTTCATATCTTACTCCAATGACACTCCCTTTTTGATTCATTAGATCTAACGTCTTTAATAAGGGGGGAGCTTGAATCTTAAATGGGAGGGATGTAGGGTGTCTGCAATTGCCTCAGGCTCGATATAAATTTTAATTAATGCTATCAAATGAATTACTTTTACCACTTAAATATGGAATAAAGGAAGCAAGGCATAACTCTCCCTTTCACGATAATTAATAAGTAAAACGTCCAACATGTATCTGTCTTTAAAACTTTAATAATAAAAATAATACAAATTTCTTTCTTTTCACAAAGAACATTTTATATTAGGCTAAGAAAAATACTTATTCCTTTCATTCTACAGAAAACTTTTCATATTATTCTAAGAATAATACAAATTCTTTTTATTATAAAGGGAGATACTCCTATTAGTATCAGAATAATACAAATTCATTTTATATTAAGGTATAAGAACTTCTTAAAGAACTTAAGTATAAAAACTTCTCATATTAGTTCTAAAAATAATACAAATTACTTTAATTATAAATGGAACCTCCACATTATTATTCAAAGAATAATATGCCTTCTTTTTATCGCTTAATTCATGTGAACTTCAATACAAATAAAACCCCCAATCAGGGTAGTAGGTGTTAGCATTTTTATACAATACTGAACCATAAAAAATAATGATAATAAGAGGAAATAACATAAAGAAAAATATATTATTTTCATCATTTAGGGTTTTGTGGTTATCTTTTGGTTTTAGAAACAATCTTCTCTCTATTTTTGGGTCAAGATTTTTTTGTTTTTGGAAGATTGTTCGTTTTTTTACTTGTTTGGTTTTGGGAACAATTTTCTAATTGAGATAAGTTTTTGGTCAAATTTTGGTGGCAAAACAACCGGAGGTCTTTGTAATTCCTCTGTTGTTTCTTCTTTTCTTCTTTAGATAAGTATTCCTTTACTTAAACTTCATAATAATACTTATTCATCACCATCAATTTTCATTCGAAAGAAATGCTCCTTAATTATTTTTTCCATTTTAGTCATTCTTCTTTAGTCTTAAGTTGCATCTGTGTTTAATGGTCTTAATTAGTCATTTCCTTAGTGGACTTTCATATTACTCATTTTCATCTCTCTATTTTTCTAGCATGAAGGTTCTTTATAGCCTCATGGATTCTCGATCTCATGATCATCTATTAAAATTGTACATAAATTTATATTATTAAGTAATTCTCATCAATTATTCTAGAGTACTTGAATAAAACAGTCTTTTTAGGATGTGTTTAAGTTCACATCTTCTTATTAAAATCATTGGTGTAACTCTTTTTTCCTCTATTATTCAACCCTCCCTTATAAAATTGCCCTGTCTTGGCTGTGTTCTACATTATAACATTCAGACACTGTCTGAACGCAACGCGCCTGCAGAGGAAGAAGGTTCCAGAGACACGTTGTAGTAGTGACAGAAAAAACGGCCTCAATATCTGCACTACATCAATGAAAATTGGCCCGTAATTTAAAACTCACATGAACTAGCTCACTGCAGATGTAGATATCAGGTGGTATAATAAATAAACTGAATCAATGCTTTGTGGTCTTAAATTTCTTAAGCGCTATCCATCGGAATTATTAATAAAGACAATGAAGCGTATATAATCCTTAATCCTTTGTAACTAAGCCTGAGTAAGTAGTTTCTGTAGTTAGTGATTTTCAGAGATGTTTTATTCAAAGGCTTGGACTAAGAGAAGCTCCACAAATCCTAAAGTTTTACTATCAACCCATTCGTATATTTAAACTCCGTAATGATTTCGTAAAAGTACTTCTGTTAATTTATCGCTTAAACAAAATATCAATTACTTAAGTTACTTCAACATCATTTCCAAAAGTGTGTTGTCAAAAAACAAGTCAAAATAGTCGGTTATTAAAAAATATTCCGACTATCAAAGCACTTAAATGTTCAAACTCAAAATAAAAGTCCAGGTTAGGAAAAAGTTTGGTTCTCAAAATCAAAGTATTCTCAACATAAATCAGTTAAAAATTCAAATATAAAATTATTAAAATAAACTCAAAGCATTCAAGTATAATTCCGAATTCCAATTTCAAAACAAGTCAAAATAGTCGGTTATTAAAAAGTATGTGTTTCAATTCAACTAAAAATATTTCGACCATCAAAGCACTTAAATGTTCAAACTCAAAATAAAAGTCCAGGTTAGGAAAAAGTTTGGTTCCCAAAATCAAAGTATTGTTAATATAAACCAGTTATTCTTAATTAAATACAAGTTAATGTGTACTGTCCAATATCAAAGTCGATTCAATTTATGTGGATCGAAAAACAACTCACTGTATCAAAACGTGAATTAAATTTCAAAGATGTCGAAAGTCCAAAGTAATTCCACCTATCAATTGTAAGTCGGTTCTAAAATATCAAAAGTCTGAGTTAATTCGAACGTAAGCCTAAGAAAGTCCAAATTATTAAAATGCAAACCCAAGTAAATTTAAACTGTCCAAACTATAAGCTGCTTCCAAAAATATCAAAGTCCGAAATCAAGTCAAGTACAAAGTTCATTTGAAATGTCAAAGTCTCAATCAATGTGGATTCTCAAAATGTAAAGTCACTCTAAACTATTTTCAAAGTTAATTTATCAAATCCCAAAACGTAAAACAATTAAATCAAAGTCTCAATTAAGTTTATGTTGATATAACTATAAGTCTGATTTATTTCATTAACTGTCACTTAATATTCAATGTCTCGATCAATTATAACTGTCTTCAGATTCGTTGTAATATATCACTATTATTAACTGTCCCAGTCACTGGTCAGTTAATTCAAAATGGCGTCGGTCAGTGAATTCAAAATGGCGTCAACCGGCAAGTTTTCAAATGTCAAAAACTAGTTTAATATATATCTTATTTACTTAAAACCCGTCAAAATATTCAATAACCTATAAAATAATATGTTTCAATGATCAAGGGTTAATTCAGTAAAATAAATGGCTTTTTTCTTTTCTTTAATTTTCAACGAAACAACAATTAAAATATATTCTTTAAAATATAATACTCCTTTGACTGAAACAATTCAAATTCTTTTATTGTTTACTAATATTATCGTAAGGATTCTTTATTTAATTCAAATCTTTATTTTTCAAAAATATCAAATAAAAATTCTATATTCTGACTTTCGTACACAAAACTAAAATAATCAAAACCTGAATAATTTGAATAACATACAGAAAAATATGCTAACTTACATTACCATATGTATATAACTCCAAAATAATAGTTTTATAACTTATGCACGTTAATTTACCATAGATAACCAAATCGGTCACAAATATAGTTGAATATATGAAATAATTGCCAAAGCCAAGTTTAACAACGGAACTATATTCAATGTTGATGTTTAAATGTGAAGATGACCACAGCTAAATTCAAATAAACAGCCAACAAAATGGCCGCTATAAATTTTCCTAATTGCGAAAAATGGCCAGCGCTATCATCCGAATGATTGATCTAAATAGCCAATATTAAATTTCCACGAACACGAAAACAGCCAATGCTAATAAATAAATAAATAAATCGCTAATATATAATTTACAAAATATTACCTTTCTTATGTACAATCCAAATATGTCGATATCAGTATATTTATAAAAGTATCAAAATCTAATCAAAAGTTATTAAAATATTTACAAGCACAATTGTAAAACTTTCCTAATTTGAAAACTAAACAAACAACAAATATTATCACAAATATATGGGAGACACGTCCGAAGGGTTTCGATTCAGAATAGCAAGTGAATCGTATATAAAACATAAATAAACCATTATATAAATACAAACAAGCTAACAGAAATATCAAGTCACGCAGAACTCAGAGAACTAGTCTTATCTAAACGAATCCCAAATGTCAAGTGAAGTGCTTTCTGTTTTACGTCCGCCATATTGGATTGTTTTGGTGACGTCATAGTAGTGTTTCCACTTTTCAGGATTTTTATTTCCAATATCCTTAGATCGTATTTTCTTCGCGAAAAACTGTTTACAAGAAAAATAATAAAGATTATTTTCTCATTCT
>JABUQX010113262.1:27500-54761 GCA_015478945.1 Trachelipus rathkii
AAGTTGATCCATTTTGTTCCATATTGGCTTTATCAACTGGAGTTGTTGCTATACTATAATTCAGTATATGAGGAGGTGAATTTTTTTGCTGTGAAGAGCAAGCCATATCAGCAGATAACCTATGAATGTGGTGTGCAAAATTGGATTTTAGGGAAGCTTTTAACTGAACAGCAGATGATGGATAAGGTGGTGGTGGAGGTGCTTTTAAAATCAAGTTTCTGCTGCTGCGCTTCCCTAACAACAGATGAGGGATAAGGTGGAGGAGGAGGAGGGGTAGAAGAGGGTAACGATTTACTTGCTATATTATTCCTAATTAAAATTTGAGGTGACTGAGAATCATTAGAAATTTTTGAAATATCTGACTGAGAATCACACTTTTTCACAGCAGTTGAAGGGTATGGAGGTGGTGGTGGTGGCTGAACACCTGCAGCACTTTTCAAAACATCAATATTTGCATAATTAGGATTAATTTTAATGGCAGATATAAGATCACAATTTCTTTTACTATTACTATTAAATATCAAGGGTGAATTTCCCAAATTTTGAGTTGTAGTTAAAACAGGGGGTTTTCCTGGATAAGGAGGAGGTGGAGTATAAGCAGAAGAATGGTTAGATGGTAACGGGCTTAAAAATACACCTGGTGATATAGGTGATCTTGGACATGGCTCACAACAATTACCCTGACATCTTACTATTGTACTAGACTTGTTTGGATTTCCCTGCAGAATCCATTTTGAATTTGCATCCAAGTCATCGTCTACATATATATTCCTTCTTTCTTCTACGTAAATATTTCCTCTTGGAATAACAAAATGCTTTCCCTCCAAATCTTGTTCAATTCTTGGAGGTAACGGAGTACAGAGGGCTGTTGTTGTTATAGTTGTTGTTGTTGTTGATACAGATCCTGTTTTCCTACCATCAGTATCAAGCAAAATTTCAGTACTTACAGGTCTATGTTTTCTCTCAAGACTAGAAACACAGAATGCTTGATTATAACTATTACGAGGACTGGAATGTTTAGAATCTTGCGAGCTTAAGCTTGATCTAGGACTGGCATACTTATTTTCTATTACTGTAGCAGCTAAGTTTCCAGTACTATGGGCACCATAATATGTATTTATATTTTCATAAGTATGTAACTTATTCGCAAAAGCCTTACCACTAAGACTTAGTTCTGAAGAAGTAGGGGGTAATAGTATACCAGAATTTGGGTTATATACAGGACGAGTACTAAAGCAAATTGCTGGTGAATATTGAGAATCGTGACTTCCACCACTCAGACTTGATCGGGGGCTGGAATGTGTTGAATTATTTAATGTATTTCTACAGTAAACTGGAGGTGGCTCATATTTTACATGCCCTGAATATAGTGGCTGTCCATTAACTGTTTTAATAGGCTTTGAAACGGAGTATGCTATATTTCCATTTACTTTAGACGATACAAGTTCAATATTCTTATCACACACGTGAAATTTACTTGGTAAAACATTTCCATTTGGGCTATTAGTCACTGAAGAATAGCTTAATGAGGCTGGGATGCTGTTAATAATTGGGAATGTTTGTGTTACACCATCTGGTTTAACAATGGAAGATGTGGAATTGTCACCTTTTGTGAGAGAAGGTTGAGACTGTATAAATGCTACAGAATGTGGCACAAAATTGGAACCTGATACAGCTTTACACACAGAAATATGCCCAACAGTGTCTGGCAATTTAGGAGTTGCAAATTTAGATGCATCAATAATATTTCTTGAATTTAATGCAACAGAAGGATTTGGACTCTTAGGGCGTATTAAATTATCACAATTGGTACTTTTATCAGTAATTAAACTTTCTATTGCACCAACTCTGTGGCATAAGATTTTTGTTGGATCCGAAGCAAGCGAAAAAGAAGAGGAAGTGACACAAAGAGTAGTAGGTGTGTTATTATAAAGAGTTTTGGCGACTGCGCATTCTTCCCCAATATTTGAGGCCGTTACTGATAAGAAATCACAGCTCGAATTCGTTTGAGACTTATCACTAATATTGTTTTGCACTGATTTAGTGTTAAATCCTAAAATATGAGATTGCTTAATATCACTTTGCCCAGTTGGAATGTGGTTATCAACATTATTAAAATCAGTTGAATGTAAATTTAAGCTTCTATTTAAGTTAGTCACATCTGTTTCACCGTTATAACTACATTGGGCCATTGTACAAAAATACTTAATCCAGGGCCCTTGCCATGCTACTATGTCGCTCTACCGATTGAGCCATGGTTGGTATATATTGTTCATATGTTAATAGTGGCTATGAATAAGATGATTTTCATACTGATTTGATGTATCTATGTGAATAAAAATATAAATAGAAATATTTTAATTTAAAATTGAAACATAAAAATAGTTTTCCAATTATTTAATTAAAATAAGTAATAAAATAAATGAATTAATTTGAAAAGTAATTAAGTAACTTTCTTAAATTTATACTATGTAAAAAATAGTAATAAAAACAATAGAATGGTTAAAGAAAACGTAATGGCTGGGATGATTCATTTTTAATAGGTAACTAAGATAAAAAAAACATTTTCGGCTTATTAAATATATATATATATATACTATATATAATACTATAATATATATATTAGTATAATATATATATATATATATAGTATAATGTATTTACTATATTATAATATAATATATATATATATATATACATAATATTAATATAATATAATATTATTACTATATATATTATATATATATAATATATAATATATATATAATTATTAATATTATACTATTAATAATATATATATATTTATTATTATTATATATATATATATTCAGGGGCGTAGGCCAAGGGGGCTGAGGGGCTGTAGCCCCCCGAATTATCCATGACAGGAGGTAATTTTTAGACGAAACAAACTACAAAGTATATATATTATATATATATTATATATATATATAATATATATATATATATATATATATTATTATATATAATATATTATATAATATATATTATATATATAATATATACAATATATATAATATATATATATATATATTATATATATTTATTAGGTAAGCTAGTAGACAGCGACCCACACAATTTTGAGACCGAAAATTTTCTAAGTCAAAAACTTTCTAGTTCAGGAAAATTTAGTTAAGTAAGTTTTAAGAAATTCATTTAGTGCAAGCTTCTGGAATTATGACAGAAGCTTGCCACTAAGAATTGTTTCTTAAAAAACTAACTTAACTTAATTTTCTGAACTTAGAAGTTTTTGAACTTGAGAAAACCGAACGGTCTCAAAATGTGTGGGTCCCTGTCTACAGCTTTACCAACTATATAATATCGATATAGTATATATATATATAATATTATATATATAATATATTTTATAATAATATATATATATAATATATATATATATATATATATATATAATATATATATATTTATATATATTATTATATATATTATACGGCATTATATATATATGAAACTCTTATTCAGAAAAAATCGAAAGTATAGGAAAGTTCACTAAAAATAAAGAAAAATTGTGAGAAAATGAGAAAATCATGTACCAATAATGAACAAGGTCTTGCATTTAGGGCTCAAGTGATGACGTAATAATTATCATCCATCTGAAATGACTGAATTAGAAGCTTCTTAGTTTATAGCAAAATGAGTGACAGGTCTTGAAGAACAATTACTTCTATCGTCCAAAATTCAATGTATACGAGTCCGATGACAGAATGAAATATAACCAGTCATTTAGTCAGTTATACAAAGGAAATAGGTGAAGAGTTAATTTAAAAAAAAAATTTGTTTTCAGTATCAATCGCTTTCCAGGTATTTCCCAAACAGAACAATTTTCACTTTGTGTAAGGTACGCGAGTGGTGATGGAGGTGATACTCTTTTTACTTTAAGAAGAGGATTTTTTATCATTTGTTTCGGTTTGATATCTCAAAGAAAGCATTGGCAAAATGTAATTTTGGAGAGACTCTGTTATTGGTTTAAAACTCGAAATTTAAGAGGGCAAGGATATGATAGAGCTCTTCTATGAGAGGCGAATTCGAGGAGTGCATCTGTGTTCGAAATGAGTATCCAATAACTCTTACACACATTAGTAGCACATTGTTTAAACTATGACTCTTCTAAATTGCAATTTCGAAAGGTCTTAGGATTCATCACTGAATATGCATTTTTTCGATCGAGTCCGAAGCGCAAAACTTCTGGGAATAAATAAAGAGTTTTCTAGTTAACCAAATAACAGGAGATTAAAGATGTGGGAGACCGATGTGTGACCCGCATGAAGCAGTTTATCCTTTTAAGAGCTCTTAGCATATACTTGGTATTGGAAGAATAAAAGAATGCTGGTGAAATTATCACAGAGTACTCGTTGTTAAATTCAATCATAATTTGAATTTTATAATTTTTTTCGTTTTAGTAAATTTCATTGAAATACACCTTGTCAAAACAGTCACAGAGTGTCCATTTGGATGTCAGTGCAATATACTTAGTGAAAGACATTATTCACTTCTCGAAGATAGACAAATGCGAAGAGTTTAAAACATATACCACAATCTAAAAAATGTATAGCGACAGTTAGTATGAGATAAACCCATTCCAAGAACTACGAAGTTCAGAATATCGTTGTATGTGTCCCTAATCAGATCCGAATTTTCACCGCTCTCAGTTTTTATTCCGTTATTGATGATCTGATTTTTACGTTTGACTGATCGATTTATCTCGCATGAAACAACAATATTATCACTCAGTATATTTTAACAGAAAGTGCAATGCATTATAAGCATATTGAAAAAAGCATACTCTTTTATAAAGACGACCTTCCAGACTCGAGATACACTAAAAGGAGCTTGGTGTCTCTGGCAGCTTAAATGTCTGTTAGAAAATGAAAAACCAAAAACAGCGATCGGTGCTTTGGCTAAGTGGAGGTTCCTACATTGTTACTCTTCTGAAATATCTTAGCAGTATTGCCTGATTATCACCGCACGTAGAAGAACTTGTCGAATTAAGAGTCAGAAAGGTATTTAGGAATAGTGTTGGAGAGACGCATTACATGCTTGCTTTATGTTCAATTATAGAGATTCCAGACAGATGTTCAGCCAATGAAAATATTATAATCAATATCAGTCAAAAAGTAAGGAACTGAAACTGACTTATAAACATGTAGTTCTTATGCGAATTAATATATATATATGATATATATTTATATATATATATATATATAATATAATATTTATATATATAATATAATAATACTATATATATATATAATATATAATATAATTATATATATAATACTAATATATATAATATATATATATACTAGTATATAATATAATCTCTATATATTAATATTATTATATTTTAATAATATATATATATTAATATTTATATATATATATATATATTATATATATATAATATATATTAATATATATATATATATATATATATATATATATATAATAATATATAATTAATTTATATATATATAATATAATATATATAATATATTATATATAATATTATTATTTATATATATATATATATTTATAATATTATATATTAGATATATAATATATTTATATATATATATATTATATATATATAATATAATAATATTATATATATATTATTATATATATTATAGTATATATTATATATTAATAATATATATATATAATATATATATATAATGTTATTTATAATATTATTATATATAATATATATTATATATATTATTATATTATATATATATATATATAATATATATAATATATATAATATATATATTATTATATTATATAATATATATATATAACTTCATTTGAAATGTAAACACTTGCGAAAGTCGTAGGCCCGAAAAAAAAAAATTCCTGGCTACGGGCCTGAATATCAATATATATATATATACTATAATATATAATTAATATAAATATATATATAGTATCTTACTCTCCTATATATATATATATATATTATATATATATATATATATATATATATAATTATATATATATAACTATATATATATAGTATACTATAAATAGTATATTATATATATATATGTCACAGACTCAGAACAAAATACCTATTCAAGAAACATACATAATTAAGTAGGAAAAAATTAAATAGGTTCCTTGCACTTGCATTAATATCTAAAGAGGCTTAATGTATATAACAGCAACATTCAACACAGCAAATACAAATCGGCCATCAAAACCCATTTAACTCGATATGTTAAACAATATACATATACAAGACTTCTCATACTTTTTATAAACGCACTTAATTTAACGCAGGCTACAGATCAGTAAAGTGAATGGGCAATTAATTACTACAAGTTAATTGTCCCAGAGGTAGAAAACTATAATGTATATAATGGTGATCATAAATTAAGAAGTAAATAAGATAGACTTTAGCTCTGACCAAAGATATACGAATTTTAAGAATAATATGGATCAGTGGCGTAACGCAAAATTGTCGGGCCCTCCACACAAAATTTAAATTTGATGCCCTAATATATAATATATTATAGCTATATACTAGTAATATATATATATATATATATATATATATATATATATATATATATAATATATAATATATATAATAATAGTATATTTCTTTTCAAACTAAATATATTTCATGGAAAGTAGCTGAGTTGTAATGATTGTCATGGCTACATGACTTGTGTTAAACAATATACAGTACAGTTAGTTATTCATGTTTCTAAGAAAAGATTATATATATATATATAAGTTATATCATATTATATAATATATATATATATATATATATATATAATATACTATATATATAGTATACTATTATATTATATATATATTATATATAGTAATATATATATATATTAAGTATTATATATATATATATAATATATATAAATTATTTAGAATTATATAATAATATATATAAATTATATATGTATATATATACATATATATTATACTTATATATATATATAAAATAATTATAATAATAGTACTCTCTCTCTCTCTATATATATATAATAATATATATTACATATATATATATATATATATTACATATATATATATATATAAATATATAATATATATTATATATATATATATTTATATAATATTATAATATAGATTATATATATAAATATATAATATATAATATATATATATATTATTATATATTATTTATCTATATATATAAATATATGTATATTATATATATTTATTATATATAATATATATAAATATATAATATATATATATATAATATATATTATAATAATATATAGTCATATATCGATTATATTTAAATAAATATATATATAAAATATATATATTAGATAATTATTATAATTTATATAAAATAATATATTATATATATATAATATATATATAACTTAATATAGTATATATATATACGAGATGCAGTACGCAGGTACAATGTACGACGGTAATAGTTATCGGGCGATTACTTTTTGTACGATACCGGTATCGCCAAACTTTGAAAAGTAACGATGTAACGGTCGCTCAATCAAATTTTTGTGTACTGGTACCGAAAAACATCGGTACTTTTATTCGGTACTTTTTGGTGTATCATGTATGCTTATTAATTTGTTATAGAATGTTTTAAAATTTGTTTTTTTTTTTTTAATAGTATGAAATAATGTACTTATTAATTCTTGGTAAAACTTTGTTTTTAAAATATATATATGAAAAAGTAGGCTCAATCTATTATAACTATGGACGAATATCAATTATAAACACCAATGATTACACTATTCATGAATATATAAGAAATGTTTAAATGACCATAAGGTGACGTAAGCTTTAAAAGTAAATTAGAAAAAAGAGTTTTTTTAAAGTTGTGAAATCGAACTTCAATATTTTTAAATCAATCTCCTTCAATTTGTTAAAAAATTATATGCTTATATATACCTTTGTTACTAAGATAAAGATTTATATTTTAATATTTTCATATTTCACGGGTCGGTGGGTCACGGGGAGGGAAGCTCCCTGTAAACTATGCATTCATTTGTACGCGTTCATGTGCCATGCATATATTAGATCTAAAGTTGCTATAAATGCTATTTATTAATGTTCATGCAATTTTTTAATTTTATTATTATTTTTTTTTAATTCAAAATGACCCATTCTTACATTTCGAAAATTTACCTCTATATATTATAGATATATATAATATATATAATAACTATATACTACATTATATATATAATACTAATATAATATATATTATATAGTATATATATTATATATTTATATATACTATAAATATATAATATATATATATGTGTGTGTGTGTGTGTGTGGGTGTGTGTGGCGTGTGTGTGCGTGTGTGTGCCGTGTGTGTGTAGTGATTTGTGTGTGTTGTGTGTGTTTGTGTAAGGTTTGTGTGTGCGTGTGATGGTCTCAAGCTAATGTGCAGAACAACGGAATATATTCCGTAATTGAATGTCAATTATTTAGAAACTTTTAGGAATAAAGAGGGTCTCTGTATGCGAATTGCTCATGAACCTTCGAATTTTCAATAAAACCCGTGTGGTTCGATAATTAAATGCATTTTATGGCAAAAATTATTTAGGGTTCATAGAGAGAGTCATCTCGATTCCAAATGTAGTTACCTACTCAAATACAGCGCAAAATACGTGCTGCTGCGTAATAGTTACAACAAATGTTAGTTGTTAAGGTTAAGAACATCGTGAATGAGGGCCGAAAACCCCATATACAGCGTACGTTATATATTAGGTACATTAATAGTTAGTTACGAATGAACAGTTATGATTTATAGCAGAAATGATTTAAACTCTGTAACACATCCGTTTATTTACAGTCCATACAAAAGTATTATTATTTCGTTATAGTATGAAATCCTTTCCTGTAGTACTTCTGATTTATGTAGTACATTCTTCATGGTATATGCATGTACATTATACGCGATGCGCGAAATGTCTGCTCTTGCTCCAATACGCAAAGTTCAGCCCGTATGATCCACCCTTGTCATGTTGCCAATGTGATATTTTCGGAGTCGACTATCGGACCAGCGTGAGTGATTCGACTTAAGAGGTAATATAACTGATGTTATCGGTGGTGTGTACCCACCGTTAGCACGATTCTTCAGTAGGCCCACAGTAATACTCAGTGAATAGTCCAGGTGATTAGGAGGCCACGAGAATATGACCCCATGTTCTATCCACCTACGGGTGTGTTACGTTAGATGATGTTGCACCAGCCCTTGCTGTATGTGCTGGCATCCTTCATGCTGGTAGTACAAATTTTGAGTGTCTATAATGGTACGACACGAGGAAGGTCTGACAAAGTAGTGTCCAGAAATCCTTAATTCCATGCTATCTAGTTTCTATGGTAAATGTCCGCCCGATCAGTATATTATCAGCAGTTCATACTACACATTTATGGAGTAAACTACCTGTGTAGCGTGCTTTAGGTGATATGCGGTGTTTCTCGGTCCAAGTACCGATAATTCGCCAATTAATCGTCCAATATGGTAAACTGGCCTCATCATCTCCAAAATACGGAGCTGCCCGCAAGTTTATGTCAACATTGGAAAACATTTGGACTATACGAACTACAACAACGTCCGGATCGCCGGGATGCAGGACCTCGTGCACAATGGTAGCTCTGTTAATGTAAAAATGTTGTACATAGTATAATGCACCGTACGTTTCTGTCGTGCCGTAAGTAGGATTGTTGGGTGTTCCGTGGTTCTACAATAAGAAAGTCAACTCCATGTTCAGGAGTACGGTGGGAGGTTGACTTGAAGTGGCGAAGAGTAGAGGTTGCGTCGAACTTATTCTTAAAACCTGTGTTACAATCTGTACATTATAGTGGAATGCAGTTCCAAACGATCTGGATATCTCCGTCTATACACCTCCGTAGCTCTGTGTGCATTCTTGTCTTCAAGATAAACGCCTCAACCACATCGTCAGTTCCTGGGTTGTATAAATATTATTAGGCATAGTGTTATCAGATGTTAAATTAAATAGGTGTGCTAAGACACACGATTATACATCGTAAGTGCTCCGCTGACTGTTGTACGGGGGGGGGGAGGGAGTTTTTATACTGGGAAATACCATCACCCAACAGAGTAGATGCTTGTCATAATTAACTTCGAAATTCATATATTAGTTGGCTAGACAATAGTAGCAAATGTATATAAATATTAACACATAAATGTGATATGCCCTTCATGGAGGATTTATATGGTTTCTACCCCCATTTAGCCTTTTCTGAATGTATTACAACTAACTATTGTTAGTAACTATTCCCCGCTGACAAATATGCTGCAAATATCTTCCCACGAGGATTGCCAGGAAACAACGTTTTGGATCTGGATGACGGTCTCAATGAAAACTAACTAAATTTCATTTCTTCTTTACCATTAGAATGCAATTTCGCATCGACTACACGCGTTTTATGAAATTCGGAAGGTTCATGAGAATTTCGCATATGTGCATACCGATAACCTATAATGTATAGCACAAATATAAACAGAACGCATTCTCGAACATACTTTTTATTCAACAATTTAATGATAATAATTGCCATCATTACGGAAAATATTCACTTGTTGCATATATATATAAATATATATATATACAGATATTATAATATATTATATATATTATATATATATAATATTATTATATATATATATTATATATATATATATATATATATAATATCAATATATATATAATATATATATATATTATATATATTATAATATTAAATTATCTATATTGACTTTAATTAAGGGCAAAAATCTATTGCCTTATAGTAATAATTTAAACTTATTTATTGAAATTCCATTTATCTGTAAATGTTTTTCACATATATATGCAAATGTATCATGTATCGATTACTTCATTACAACAACGAAGTAAGTTTTGCCCAAATGATTTCCACAATACCGAGTACTGGAATCGCCCAGGCTATTTTTCGACACGATAACGATACTGTACGGTATCTTGTTCAACAACCAATTTTCATAGTACGTGCCATCACTGTTATAGTACTATATAAATAATATATAATATATATATATATATATATATATATATAATATATATATATATATAATATAATATATTATATATAATATATATATATATATATATTATATAATTTATATATATATATAATATATATATAATATATTATATATATATATATATAATATAAGAACTAGGGCCGCGCCTATAATTTTTTTTTGAGTGCGCCTGCGCCTATGCCGCACGGCCTAGGCCGCTAGCGCCTATGCGCTAGCGCTATGCGCGCCTATATTATTTGTCACATCAGCGGCTATTCGCCTATTGCGCCTATGCGCTTTGCGCCTGCATACGACTTTCGCGCCGTGCTTTTGCTAAATTTATTTGTAAAGTAAACTTTAGTTGCGATAATAAAAGCATGCCTTTATGGGAAAGAAAAACACAGTTTCATTAATTCTGTAAAAAATTAAACAACCTTGAAACCTCAATAAAAAACTGACAACGTCTCATCTGTTACCTACTCGATCAAAGTGTCCTCTTGATTCCAGTGTTTCTCAGAGGAAATTATCCGAGGTTGTTTCCCCTTCAGAAAGGTTGATAACAACCCTATTTAGCACTACCTACTTGTAACAAAATAAGAACTCTATACTATCAAAGCTCCCACTAAAATGAGAACCTAATTAAGGGCAAAGCTCACCTCATAGATTTGAGGTAGTATACGCCCACTCTATAGATTTTGAAAAATAAATTTAAATGAAGAATTTAAATTTAATTATTTTAAATAACCTATATACTAATTAATAATACTGCTCAAAAATACTCACTCACATACTAAAACTAATGAGTTGATATAAGTCTAACACAAATTATCAAATAAAGAGTTTGAGTGTGGAAAGTTGAGAAAGCCACACCTTTCCAATTCTGTATAATTTAATAGTAAAGATATTATTTAAATGATAACCATAGAGTAAAATACCCAGTAAATACTACTTAAAAACTCTCATAGCTCAAAGGTACCTTTATACTACTCACTGAGCTATATATATATTATATATATATATATAAGTTTTACACTGTTTTTAAAGCAATGAATACACAACTTTGCCACATGTCATCTCTACAGTTTACTATTTTTTAAGGCGTAAACAAATGAATTTATGATTTCCTGTTACAATATGAGCAACGCGCGCTGAGATCAGTGCCTCTTAAAATTGGCTGTAGCGCTCTACTTGCTATAGTACACACACTTTTTAAAAATTGTATTCAAGCCTATATATGCGCCTTTAAATACACACACTCCCCCACTCACGTGAGACAATACAGGCGCGCTAAATAAGGCCCCGCACTCGTGGGCTGGCACACAAAAGCTGCGCCCAGTACACTATAGTTAAATTATTTATGTATTTGCATCTAGAGTCAATTAAATCAGAATAAAATTTTGCTATGAGTTTAACTATATCTGTAAAGGTATAAATTTAAAAAAGATACAATAAAATGAAAACTTTATCTTCAGAAGCTGTGTCAAAAGCGTTGCCTAAAGCCATAACGATCATAGCGCATTTTCAAACTTATAAGTCAAGCTAAAAGGCGCTAATATGCTACGCAACATAATTTAATTTAAAAGCGTAATATAACTAGAGACTAAGCAAAGCGCTACAGTACATAATAATTATCACTATCATGCGCTACACTATAAGCGCCCTATAAACAAGAACAAGAGCATTATTTATTAATCACTCCCCTTAAAATGATTCATTAGAACTTATAAATCTTGCAAACATGTAATTTCAATTCTAAAAATACCAGTATTGTTTAAAACGTTTTTATATAATAAAATATAACTGCCAAACAATAGTCTTCCGACAGTTATTTGAATATTATTATTATTTTTTAAAAATATATTTCTTGTTTAGTATATGATATCTAACAATCTCAGACACTGAGAAAGCTTTTCTCATATTATTATAGGATTAGTATACGTGATATTTAAGACCTTCTGTCTTATCAATTTTTTTTTATTTTTTAATCTAAAATTTAAAATACTCCAAGGTAGTTATTACTAATAATAAAAAAAAAAAATATAAAATATAATAGTAGGATTAGCAGGATCGGAGGTCTTTCGACTCTTCCGGAGGGTACTATCAGAGGTATAGGTGAGTCTAATTATCCCTCCACACCTCTGAGCAGGGTCTTCCACGGAACCCTCCACACTCTATTTGGTATATTATGAGATATTTATAGTCGACGGGTATTCCTCCGCCCCTCACTACCTACGTGAGTGAGTGAGATATATATGGAAAAGCTCCCCTCTTTCCCCCGTTTCAGGCTCGGGCCCCTACCTAATTTTATGATATGGGCTTTTTATTAGAATTTATTTTTCTGTCTTTCAATGTCAATGAAACTAGTTTATTAATGTTTAAAATAATGTAATATTAGTTATTCTCATATATAAAAAGTTCATTTCATTCTCTGTAAGCTGCGAATATATATATTTATTTAACTCTTAATTACATATCGTTCTTCTTGATTACTTTTTTTAACTCGTTATTGAAAAATATTGATCTCTTAAAAACTTAAATGAATAATTTCGACCCTGTATACTTACACTTATGTGCCAGGAGAATATCTAATCCACTCTACACTTCAATAGAATGAACGTATGCAGAGAGAAGAGGAACGTGATATAGGAGTTATCACACTGTCTATTAATATATACAATAAAAGATATTAATAAAGTAATTATAAAATACAATCTCAACACCACCAAGCAAACTGAATATTCCTCGAGTGAAAGTATCGCGACAAAAAAGATTTAACTCTAAAGCAAATAATAATATAGCGAACATCACCAGCGCTATACTAATAAACGTTACGTAGGCTAACATAATGAGCGCATTAGGTGCTCTCAAAGTAAGCCCATAAGTGACTGAGTGACAATAAAAATATAGGTCGAACATTAAATAAGCTAATAGCGCACTAGGTCCGGCGCATAGGCGCAAATATCAAAAATATAATAAAAATAAGGCCTCGCCCAGCTTAAATCTAAGTACTAATACTCTTTCATACATATCCCTCGATTGATTAACTATAATATTATTAACTCCCTCTATCTTCTCAAATAACTTCATTAATTATAATAATTGTAAATCATTATAATTTTGACAATATTTTAAGACTGAAATTTAAAGCGACTCGAATAAAACACTTGCACACAACAATGATAAATATTCTTTAAATGTTTTATGAAGTATTATCAATATCCTTGCACTTATATAATATATATACACAAATATATATCCAAAAAAAAATATCTAAGTAGAATATACTGTAATATAGTAAATTATAATTTTCTCAAATTATATAAGTAGACTAAATATAATGATGGGACATGATAATTATTATAATTTGAGGAATGTGAAGGTGAGTAAGATAAAAGTAGAAAACCCAAAAATCACAACATGGAGTGAGTATAAGTATAAATCGATAACCTTTAAATTAACCATTACTTTTCAAAAAAATGAGCTCAATAAAAGCCAGATGCGGTAAATCTAATTCGCATAAATTTAACTTATACCCCCTAACCCCCCCCTAACCCCATAATAAATCTGAAGGAAGAGCTTTCTTCTATATAAATCTGATATCTATTATAAAATCATAGACTGCATTTGATTTGTAAACGGTAAATAAATTAAAATGTTTATAAATTACACCTAATAAGCGATACACGAACAAAGTAGAAAATAGCTAAAATAGAAATATAATAAGCGCCTCCATTTTACAGGTATGAAAATGAGTTTAAATTTTATAAAATTAAATAACATGATTTAAAAACAGGTGACTATACTGACCTTTCGTATGTAAAATACTTAAGTAATTAAACATTAATCATTTTGATAAAACAGTCTGTGACGGCAACTCACAATATATAAATATTTATTATACTCAGACAGAATACTCTAAGTAGAATCTAATACATTCAATAAATACCATCTGTTAAAACTGTTGCTGTGAAATAAAAAGACATCATCATAGCCTATTTATACCCTACCCCCTACTATCACTAAATCTAATAATTTCCTTTCTAAATTCTTATAGAACTCTATAAGTACTGAATAATACATAAAATTAGTATATTATTATAGTTTGATGTGACCCAATACAATAGGCGAAAGTTTTAATACTATTCAATCACTAAATGGAATAATCTATAAATTATGATATATTTTCTCGTACTCTAATTAGAAACTATTTTAACCATCACTTCATAAATTTGAATTTTTATCCAATCTAATATTTTTACAATCACTCTATATTACAAGTAATTTTAGTATATAAATGTATGCAACTACTCGTTAAATACATGACTAAAAGTAAACTCCTAATTTATAAACATAATATGTTTATCTAATATATCCCATTATACCCTCTATACCTCAGATATTATCATTATTAGTGTATTATAGACTTAAAGGTATTAACTCACGATAGGATCTTTGGAGAAAGAGGTATAGTTTGTAAAATTTAATTATATACATATTATATAATATATATATATTATATATATAAATAATAATAATATATAAATTAATATATCAATAAATACTCTATTTATATATATTAATAATAAATTATAAATATATATATATATAGTATAATATTATATATATAATATTAATGCTATTAATATTAAATATATAATATAATATATATTATAAATATATATTATAATAGGTACAACTATTCTCACACCTAACTTATATTGTTTAGTTAAACAATAAAAAATTTATTACTAAATGAAAGATGACTCGACTAATACACTAAATGAGTCGATCTAACATTTAACAAAACGTTTGAAATATAATTAAAATTTGTAATACCTAATATCCCTAATAAATAATATGTAACAAATAAATAAAATGTATCTATAGTTATTGTGTGTGAAATGAGCTCAATAAGGAATAAAGATTAAAGATTGTATTAGTGTGAGTGGTACGACTTTAGATATTCGTCTCCGTAAATTTAATACTCTCTATAAGTTCTAATTATATTTATAATATATTAAAGAGACTATCTCTATAGATCTTATCGCGTACGACGAGAGCGACACAGCGAATCACACACCCGTTGATACCTCCCTACACGGTAATCAGTGAAACCTGGCCACCGAAAGTAGGATCACATCCCTCATCCTGTAACTCTTGAACATCTGCGCGATTTAATTCATTTATTAATTCCCTTTATTAGCTCTCTAATAATAAATATAATTAAAAAGTGTAAATGCGACCATACTCCTGTGGTCCAGAAAGCGTAAGTTGATGTGATTGTTAATAAATATATCCAGAGCAAAAATCACCAATAATAAACATCCAGATATAAAGTTACCTAACCAAATTTATATCGGTTTTATCTTCTTCATAAAAGTCTACAAGTTCGACAAAATAATTAGATAGTGAAGTAAAGATCCTATCGAATTATTTTATTATATAATATATTATATATTAATATTATATATATTTACTTTAATATTATATTAATATATATAATATATTATATATAATTATATATATAATAGTAAAACTATATATAATATATTATATATAATATATATATACCCAGTAGGCCGAAGTGATTAAATGATTAATTCAATAGAAAGTAGCTGTATGCTGCTGATGAAAATAAGAGTAAAATCTAATTATAAAAATATAATACTATACTATATATAATAAATTATTATAATATATTAATATTATAAATACTATATATATAGTAAATTAATATAAATATATATTAATATAATATATATTATATTATAAATCATAATAAAATATATATATAATAATATATTAATATACATATATTATATATATACTCATATAATATATATAATATAATATATATAAATATATAACTATAATATTAATTATAAATATAATTATAATATAATAATATATATTAATAATCCATAATATATATATATATTATATATAAATAATATATATTAATAATATAATAATATATACTAATATATATAATATAATATATAATATATTATTAATATATAATATATAATATATATAATATAATATAAAAATATATAATAATAATATATAATATATATATATATATACTATATTATAATTAATATATATAATTATTATATATATATATAATAATATATATATTATAATAAATAATATATACTATAAATAATATTATTAATATATCAATAAAATAATTAAATATATAATATAATATATAATATAATATTAATATTAAATATATATATATACTTAATTATATATATAATATATAATACTAATATATTAAAATATTAATATATATATATTATTAATTAATAAATAATATATTTTTTTGCACCATATTAATTAAAAATTATAAAAATTATAAGTATATTGCAAAATCACCTAACTTAAAAAATTTCTTTAATAAAAATAAATACTATAATTTGAGATAATATATAATTTCTCTAATTTTCTATCGTAGTATAACGCTATTTTGTAATCCAAAAACATTTTTCTTCATATATTGTTAACCATTGTTTATAATTATTATAATGAACAATACAAAGATAAATAAGAGAGCTGAATCACAATTTTATTAAATATAAATAAAATTCTCTTAAAAAATTCAACAAGGGTTTTAATAAAATAAAAAGTTCAATAAAAAAAATAATAATTCAATATAAAATTCTATTAAATATGAATTGTGTAAGTATCTTTTACTGTATCACTAATAAATC
Source organism: Trachelipus rathkii (assembly GCA_015478945.1). Lineage (NCBI taxonomy): Eukaryota > Metazoa > Arthropoda > Malacostraca > Isopoda > Trachelipodidae > Trachelipus > Trachelipus rathkii. The sequence continues at coordinate 45,309 of JABUQX010113262.1, forward strand.
GGAAGCTTATAAAATTTTACTATGATAGTTATTATACTATTATTATTAATAATAATACCAATAATAAAATAATAATAATAATAATAATAATAATAATAATATAATTAAATAATTAAATAATTAATAATAATAAATAATAATTAATATTGAGTGATAATAAAAATAAGTAATATATTGTTAATGATATTAATTAAAAAAATAATAATGAATAATTAATTAATAATTAATAATAATTATAATAATTAAATAATAATAATATAAAGAATTAATATAATAATAATTAAATTAATTAATTAATATATGAAAAAAAATCACCACACTTAATATATATATAAAATTAATATAATTATAGCACATTTGGCTAATTTCTGTTATACATATTAATGAACATATATAAGTCTACCACTATATAAAATAATATATATAGTAATCAAGAACGTTTTAATTCACGTACATAATAAATTAATTAATATTATCTTCTAATCGATCAAATATATATGTATAATAATATATACATGTATATATATTAACTGAGAGTGAAATAGTTACACTAATATATCGTGAAATAGCAAGGTATAATTATAAATTATAGGTACTTTGATAATTATAATTATAATATAATTCTGTTTCTTCGAAAAAGAACAGAAATGATACTCGTATTACATTTTTGAAAGCCGTGTTGATATCATTATAGAGTATTTATAGATAAACTTAATTATACTCTTAACTTATAAAAATATAACAAAATATTTCTCATGAGTGCTAGGAAAACTATAAAATTTTCAAATAGGTTCATATAGCTGGTTAATTAAGTCAACATTCAATATTTTTTATAATCTGTTATAAAGAAGAAGAATTGTTTTTTGAAAATGTAAATATTTATTATTATAAAATCTCTTTCTCTTTTTTTTCTTATTATTTCTCTCTTCTCGGTCCGTTTAACTTTATTATGTCTCGAGAGTAATGAATATTTAATTAAAATTAATTCACGATATAAATTATCTAATCAAGGACAGAATGAGCTATGATAAATTAATTATAATATATAATTTGTGAGATGAATAATGAACTATTTAAAGATTGTGACCCGCTAAACGAATAATGAATTAAATCTTATACTATTACTTTAATAATTATGATATATTTGATGAAAATAAATAGTATGAGCGTAAAAGTAAACTAACAAAGTCTTATATATATGAGAATTACATCAACCTCACATAGTTAGATACAATGAATAATAATAATCTGTACTATATAAATATTACATATATTAATAATTTGGGTATTAAATGTTGTATCACAAATAGATTTGAACGGGATTATCAGAAGCAAACTTACTAATATAATCACTATCTCTAAACTCCTATTTTACTACGGTCTCGCCTATATCGCCGTATTTGATCTGTTTACTACTCACATCTAAGAGAAATATATAAGATTTATAAATCACAATATGGCCAGAATTGCATAATGTATTTTTATAATCTGATTAATATTCATAAGATTTATTGCTTATGCCTTATCTGAATAATATTTATACAGGTGTGTCACTCTATATTACGGATATTATGGCAAATATTTTAGATTAGAAATTTTTCAGCAAGAATATGATATCTTATATGTGTTTAGAATCCTTGAGATAAAAAAACTGGATGAAATTATTCACTTTCACTGAGCACTTTTTAATACAATCGTGACCTGCCGCGTCACCATTCACGGGATTCTCAATATTAAAAAATGCATAATTATTAAATAATATATATATCAAATGCACCCTATAATATAGTGCACTGATGTTTATCAAATACGTGAGCAAATTCATCTATAATGAGAAACTGTAATAAATTGTAATTTTTTGATTCATTATGAATGGTTCTTGTAATGAGATTTATATCAAGTAAATAGAGCGTTTATAATTAAGAGTCAAAAACTCTAAAGATTAAAGAGAAAATTTTTATTCCTATTTTCAAATATCTAAGATAACCCTTGCTGCTAATTTACATTATTAATATATTCAAGACTTATGAGTCTATATACAATGAATGTAAATATTTGAAGTTGATTTGATTAAAATGTTCAACCACAGTATGTCACATAGATCGCTTTTATTTTTCAATACATTCAATTATATTATTAAATTAGCCTTCTTTCATCTTACTTTCTTATCTGTGCGTCTCCTGATCCTAACACTCTACGTTTTTTTCCTTTACATTTTTTCAATCTATATACATTAACTTCAATACTTTACCTTCTAAAATTAGCTCAAATATGTTTAAATCTGTATCGTCTTCCTTTCTCTTATCTCATACTTATCGTCATCGTAACTCGATAAAACCATCTCTTCATATCATACTTTTTCTGGTTCGATACTCGACCCTTATATATGTTGCCAAACTCTGCGACTTTCTTTGAACTGTCTTCATCATCTCCTGGATATCATTCTATCAAGTTTAAATATGTTAGATAGAATGACATTATCTTAATTTATTTAATTTGTTTCTATTGTATTTTTAATTAAATGAGGGCTTACCATGCAATTTAGAGTTTATTATCACTAATATTATATCCGTGTTATTGTAAATTTATCCACACCCGGTTTAGTGTCATTTTGAGATAAAAATTATAGTCCAGATCGTATTTATTCCATTTAAAATTATTGTAAATTAAATTTTAAATTATAAATCAATAAGATAAATATTAATAATATTTAATTATTATTATATAATAATTATTAAATTTATATATATTATATTAATATTATTACTATCTATATTCTACTATCAATATTTATAAATATTATTTAATAAAAATTAAATATTAATTAAAATTATAACTCTTAAAATACTTATTTAATAAATACATTAATTCAATCCATACATAAATCAAAAAATAAATACATTAACATGAACAAGATATAAAATCAAGATACAACTAAATATATATAAAGTATAAAAGTAAAAACATTACAATCTAAATATAGGCCTAATAATAATAAAAATTCGATAACATAAAGTTGCAGCAAATAATAAATTAATTTATAAATTATAACAATATATACATGTATATCAGTATAATATATATACTAGATATAACATACATACATAATACTATTGTAAACTAAATATCATAAAACATAAACATATCAAATAACATATATAACAACATTAACATATTCATAAATACATAAACATACATACTATATACATACTACATACATACATTACTATTACATTAATTACATACCATACTATATACATACCAACCATAATCATAAAATACTCAATAATCATATACATATCAATACATACATATACATTAATACTATTAATAAATATATACACCAACAGTGTGGCTTAAAGATATTTCTAAGTCTTCCTGCCATCAACACGAATGTTCTAACTGAGTACAAAACAGATATAAATTATACAATCTAAGATACACATTTGACCAATAAGAACACCATACCAATCAGTAATATTTATTTAAACTCTTTTATTATGTAAGTAATATACTAAAAAGATGTGTAATGTTGGTATATACTTTGTGCAAATAGAAATTGGAAAATAAGAGAGAGATTTCGAACTTTAAAGAAAGGAGGAAAAATAAGAGTAAGACAAAATATATGAATTTCTCAATTATATTCCTCCTGCAGAGATCGAACAAGTATATAACAGTAAAGTGTAATTCTTCTCCACTCCCACATTGTGTTCTAGTGTAAGACTTGATAAATCATTTATAAACAATATTACAATGGTCCATACAAACTTCCCTCTAAAATAAGACTTTGCTACATCCGTAAATTTTTCAATATATCTCACCGAGTAATATCTCTCTAGATCTCTCATATAAACACTTCCGCCTCATGTTTTTCGAAAAATACATAACTCTATATACCTCTGAGCAGACTATTTCCAGTACTAGAGATAAAGCGCCCGATACACACTTCGCTTATAAATCTGAAACTCATATAACGCAAACTATAAGTATATAGAATATAAAAGGAAACGTTATAAAGAATAAATATATTCAAAAGTCTTCAATCTATTATTTTGTCTTATTATAAAAGCCAGTTCAAAATTGTTATTATAACCACACCCACTCATAATAACTCGAATTGTTAAAACCAACAATCATTTCACATATAAGATTTTTTTCCAAATTTCATTTTATTTACACTACTTATCGACACACCGATCTATGCACACTTAGCCACCCGTTGGAAAAATCTTAACGCCCCCCTGCAAATATATATACTTAATATAATATTAATATGAATGATAATAATGGTCCCTCATAAAATAGTAAAAAACTAAACCCCACAGTCTCTCTTATCTTATATAGTGTAAATAAATTTTACTAACAATGCTGTTTAACAAAGTATCCTAATAAACTTAGTCAATTATACATTGTGCAATAACTCCATTTATACATTGGTAGTAGTAAACAATATGTCATAAACTTGCAGACGTAGCGCAAATAGGAGAAATAATATAAATATTATCATTAATGCAATCTTTCCATAATAATTCAATAAAGAGTAAGTTCGTTACCATAAAATCCATACTTACCAATACCGATACCGACAATAACGTCTTAACACAAATATTCAGCATCGCTTGGTCCAATAACATACAACCATGTTCTATAAACACGCCCAAATAATACCAATCCTGAAACCGAATAAAACATCCAACATTTCAGCATCCTACCGACACACATCTCTTCTCTCCATCATCTCCAAAGTATTTGAAAAATTTATCCTTTTTAAAGTCCCTAAACAATCCCTTATCAGACTCACAAAAAAAGGATTTCGACATAAACGCTCCAACATCACACTCCTCACGGACCTGACCAAACAAATTTTTACAGGTTTCAACTAAAATCCCCCACACCTTCGCATGCTCCTAGTAGATGGTTAACCATCTATAATCCACATAATGTACAATCCCCAGAGCCAAAAGAAATATCAAATTTCATCTCTGGCCGCACAGTGAGAGTAGTCTAAGGCAACAACTCTTCCCAAACATATAAAATATAAAAAGAATTCCCCAGAGAGCAATTCTCTCATAAATTCTTTTTAACTTTTTTTTCATACACAATGTGCCCAATCCAATCTCTTCCAACATCCAAATGAATAGCTACTGTGACGGTCGTTTAACAATTATATTATCAAGTTCATCCATACACAAAGTATCCCACGATTTACAACAACATATAACCCAACCTGAACAATGGCTAACACTTAATACAATGACTGTTTCACGACAAAAATCTTCAGCCACACTTCTTATCCAGTATGGAAGAGAATTCACTACTCACCCTAGAATATTCCTTGCAAACAGCAGATCTTTCCCTTAAGCAAAATAAAAGTACCATCTTGCATTTGAAATCCACATGACATACTCTCCACTAGTAAAAACGCCACCTCAAGAGCAATCTAAACTTAATGCATTTGCGACCACAACAGACACAGAATTCGGTAATAAAAATAAAAACTCACAATAATTTATCAACAATATATCCAAAAAATATAAACTAGAAATTACATAAAATAAGGCCATAAAATAATAACGGGTTACCATCCTACAACACTCATTCATCACCAAACGGAAACAAAAATACTTCCTATAAATGACTAGGTACACATGAACGCCTACAACTATATAGTAAACCTCTAATCATAGACCCCCTTCAACACCAAATATTCCAAACGCCACCAACATCAAAAGCAAATAAAATCAGGTCAGCAACATGCTATTCAACACATACAATACTATTCATCCGCCCTCTAACTAAAAACGAAGTAGAAAGAGGAGAGAAACTATTCAAGAATATTTAGATAAGAATGAAATATACGATCATTAACGAAATCAGGTAAAGATAAAGAAAGAGCCATTATGTGGCTCTCAATAATAATTTAGCCTCGTTTCTAGGCGAACGGATTATTTATATTTTAATTTTTGTCCCCATATTTTAAAGTAATGATTATCAAACATAAACTATAAGTAAGAAATAGCCCGTCTATTTTAGTTATCTATGCTACTACGCCCTCTTACGAATTGTGTAACAGGACGAGAGTGAAAATCTAATCTAAGTGTCTATTGTCCGGTGACGGCAACGACGATTAATAATGGGCTCCAGAAATCTCTGGCCTGCAGCAACCGAGCAATGCAAATCTTTTTTCTATAGAGGCAGTCTGTTTTTCCTGACGGCCCTAGAGAAAGACGTTCTGATACTAGATAGCGTATATCGATAACTGGTTATCTAGAGTAATTTATAAAGTCTAGATGTAAGGTAATTATAAGATATTTGAGACTCAGAGAGACTATACATGAGTAGTATTTAGTGGTTATACAAATGAAAAATAATGTCTATCATTTATATTATATATAATTTACTTTGGTTCAACCTGCTTCTCCTAGTTATGGAAAAATAAGGCATCTACAAATATAACAAGATACAGTATATATATTAAAACTAATATACAATGTAAATTATATTACATAAATATAATTATTATAATATATTATATTATTATATAAAATTATAATATATTCTGGAGTGAATATGTCGAGTAATTATTAGAAACGTATAGGTTATATTAATTAAATATATAATTAACACTAATAAATTAAACACATCTTGTTAATGTAAAACGTTTCTCACAGTTTATTAATAATAACTATTGGTATCAGAATTATATACATAATTGGAACATTAACAGAACAAATCTTCAAAAGCATATAATACGTTACATTATCAAGGTACTTGTATATAAGATAGCCGAGCAATAATATATTGTATATCTTAATATATATAAATATCATAAAGTAATCTATATAGTATATTATATATTCGGGAATCCGAAATGTATTGATATGATTAAATCGGTATATCGATTATATGTTATCTCTTAGAGGCTAAGTAATAAATTAAATCGATTACAATCCCCAAAAAATTTACAAAAATATTATGTTAAGATTCCAACCAGATCTATTTATATTAGATATTTAATTGGTGATATATATTTAATTTTTAATATATAAATTCTGTACTTATTATATTTATTCTACACATCATTTAAATGACTTATATCAGTTAACACGCAGTCTATTCAGCCTCCTTTTGTGATAATATTAATAAGTAGTAGTGATAGTGTTTAAACATTTAAAATTAAATTCTACTATTAGATGTTTTGAATAAATATTTATAAATGAGGATATCGTAGGGCATAATATCAGTAGTAGTTAGTGATATGAGAGATACCTAGTCACCAAAAAACGTGCGCGAGAATCTCTGAGAAGAATATACTAAGTTTCATGCACGAGAGTGATCAAACCATGTAATGGTTGTGTTATTCGTGTTCCAATAATTAATACCCCGTGTAAGTGGTACGAAGTAGATCGGTGCATGTAATACTTTATATATCGAGTATTGGTCACTCACCTATATACCTTACTCTACCTCACTAATTATTAGGAAGCTATAGTGGGAATACACCTGTTTTGTATTAGTACTCATTCAGTAGTCTAATGTAAGGTCGAACTATAAAATACTAAGCGAATAAAATATACTCATCAGAATTAAGTATAGCAGTAAGTGGAGGATTAAGGTATATGAGATGATGATTATACAGTAGTAGTGATTATATTAGATGAGGTCTTATAATAGACCCAAATTTCTATACTCTATCTCTCTAGTGTTATATATAACATATTATATCATATTGTCTGAGTGTATATGTTTATATATATATACTACAACATTGCTTTTTTAGTATTAAACATAATGTAGAGAAAAAATAATATATTAAATATAACTCGTTACTCAATTTATATCAACTACTGATTTTATTTTATCTTTCTCTTAGATGCACTGATATAATAATAATTAATTATATTATTATATATATAATTAATAGTATATAATATTTATTAAATTAAACTATAATACTGAGTATCTATTACTCTCTCGGAAGAAAATAGACGGAATACTACTCGTATATTACCTCTATCGATACTTTGCCTACCTCACTCCCGTCGATGTTAAGTTTGCCATATAATAATTGGATTATCATACTTACCCGTAAGTAACATACAACACCTATATTGCAATTAATTAATTATTTTTTCATTTACGCTTTGTAGTGCATCCATAATCTTTAATACTAAATGATATAAATTACATTTGACTCATTACGGTGAACAAATATTATTTCATTATATGATTTTATAGTTACTAACTCAAGTACTCTATAATAACCATAACACTATTTATAGAGTATTTTAACTCTTATTTTTCTCTCAAGGTTATATAGGCAAAAACTATGCTATTACATCTAAATATAATTTAAATACCCGGTCTTTTACTTCAATATATTCTAACATTATTATTATAATTATTATAATATAAATAATAACTAAAGTATATAAACATGAAGCTTATAATGGTAAGGTAGCCCTTAATCATAAATATAATACTACATGTCTTGCATAGGGTTAACGTTTTTTATATATTATAATTAATAGAAACTTTTATTTATCAAATTCACAAATTCTCAGCTATGACTCATACAAATTAAAATAATTAGTAATACTTTTATCTACTTCCTATATATATTCTATCTCTCATATTAATACTCTTATTATTTTATATAAAAGTACAGGTTATTCTATCTCTCTCGAAGTATAGATGGATATTAAGATAGAGAATATATGCAATTAGAACCTTTCTGAATAGTTATTTAGCAATATTAAGAGGATTTGAGTAATTAATATATTATATATACATAAAAATAGAATAGTAATTAGATATGATAACGTTATTAAATATAGATATGTATTATTCAGTACCAAATATTTTTGAATTAGATAGATAGATAGTATAGATAAGATAGCATAGATAAGTTTAGAATATGATTAAGAATGTAATATAGATTAATTGATAATAGTGATAATAGATAAAGCAATTGTGATGCTAGGAATATGGAGGAATAGGAGACCATATAATCTAAGCTGATATGGAGAGAGAACCAGATGATCTAGTAGTTAATGATACACGACATAGAGAGATAAATAGATATTATAATTTTAATAATATAGATATAGATGTAAGGGAATAGATCATATTCATAAAATTTATAGTATGAAAGATATATGAATTTGAAAGTAATATAGTAATATAGTAATATATATTTATGATATATTATATATATATATATATATAGTATAAGAATTAATAGAGATTATATATATATATATATTAATATAAATATATATAGATATATATAATTATATATTAATGATATATATGTAATTATTGAATGAGGTAATAATAAATATAGTTATATGAATTAGAGAGATGTAGTTAGAATTGACATTTTAAGGTATCTATAAAATATGCTCTCTTCGTATTTATTATACATGGACTTATTAATATTGATATATTGAG